>JAUMTR010000004.1:13021866-13071763 GCA_032270685.1 Microctenopoma stevenorrisi | reverse complement strand
CGCGTGTGCGTTTCCGCCCTCTTGCTAATCCTCTGCATCTGGGTCGATCCTACACGCCACAAGGGCGTCCCTGACAACATGAGTGAAATCTGAATGTGCGATGAAGGACCGTATCCTGTGTTGTGCAGGAAAAACTACTGTAATATCTCAAAACGCACTGCAGTAGAAACGATGAGAAACAGACTCATTTACTTTTCTTATTGCTCGTAAGATTTACTGCAGGACATCCTTGTGTATTTCTTCTCCAGCGGCTCAACTATAGCAGGAGTGCTATTCAAATGTCACAGCAAATATTGTTTTTATAGCTCCTAATCCACTTTAAAATGACAACATACCTTCCAGGACGGTAGCCACTGTGTTTTTAGTTTATATGTATTTTAGAATTGATAGATTCAGTTCAATAACTGTGTGTGTGTGTGTGTGTGTGTGTGTGTGTGTGTGTGTGTCTGGAGAGACAGTGCGTCTCAGCCTTATTATTTTTGAACAAAGCTGACTGTGAGATCTGTCAAAGCTCAGTTGCTAATGAACTTCATACTGTATCAGTAGCTGCTTCATAGACTATAGATGACTCAACATCTTAAAAGACTAACTTTACCATTTATGTGCTTCACTGATGGGGGTATATTTTCGTGACAGGTGATAACTGTATTGTGTAATTCTTTATTTATTATTTCTGCCGTTGAAAGTCCCTACAGTTTGAAAATACTGTCTTTGCTGTAATCAGAAATCAAGCAGGATTGTGTTAGCCTCCTTTTGTATAGTGTGCTACTCACCTTCCCAAGTCTATCAAACTCAAGGGAATAAGCATTCAAGCTGCATATTATCATTTAATGATTGACTATTTCATTGTAGGTTGGTGGTGGAGTTGTCTTTTTGTCACCTCTGGGAAAATGCCAGAGCTTCATATATAGCCTACCACAAAGCAGAAGTCCTACAGCAACAGATAGATCGATCATTATGTTCCATTTATGCACTTGTGTTTATTTTTGTTTGTGGTGGGTCGTAACTTGTTTAAAGAACACTTAACATAGCAAAAACACGTTGGGCCCAGGTTTAAGTAGTTCTACGTTCAGCTTCCATGTTGTATTTAATAGGGATGAACACTCAGCAGAATCAAATATGGCCAGTGAGGATTACTTGTGAGTCTGCTTCCCATGTTAATATTGTGCACTTTTTCCTGAAAATGTCAAAGTTGATTAAGTTTTTTTGCTGCATGTTGTCAATTATGTGAATGTCTAATAACATCATATTTAATGTATTTCGTCTTCCTAGCTGTAATGTGTTGTCGTGAAAGTATTAAGACTCCAGATGGAAGAAAATGTACAGGGAACAAATAACTGAATGAAGTCCTTGAACCTTTGAACAGGTTTGAGTTTAATTTCTTCCCTCTGTAAGTTGACTTGCATGCATGAGCTGGTTTTCATTATAATCACAGTATTAATGTCAGCTGTACCAATGAGAGCAAACAGGAAGCTTCAAGCCTGGTTAGCAAATGTAGCTTTACATTCTAAATCTACAGGTCTTTTTCAGACGTATTAATGAAACTAGGGAGCAGAAAAGCTTAACGTTGTGCGTGGCTACAATATATGAAATATTATTTTACAGATGACGCATGACACGGCTTTACACAGCTTTTGACCTTACACAACCTATTTCTGTTTCGCTATTCTTCACTGGGTATCTTCCCTAAGAACGGTCAACCTGGAAAATCTAGCCAGAGCTACTTACTTAAGGATTTCCATTCCAGTTCCTCTGGAATTGCACATCTCCACCCCACCTCCACCAGGATTGTAGGATAAGATGTACCCACCAATGGCTGACCCTAGCTTCAGCTTTAGTGACCAAATGTACTGGATCTATTTTTGCAGGCAGAAAACATGTAAAAGAAATCGAAGAAATTTGATGGTTGTGCTGCACAGACTAAGTAAATAACAGATTTCATATGAGGTTCGACTAAGAACTCTTATGTCATAGTCAGATTACTTATTAATATACTGCACCACTTGTTCTAGGTACTGGGCCCGTGATAGTGGGGACTTTATACTGTAAGTCCAATGTGCTACTTTTTTATTCCCACAATGCCTGATAGCAAATTTGCAAATACTATATGCACAAAGAACGCATTTATCTATTGATATAATGTGTGTGCTTCTCATATTTTTCTACATTTAACATGTTGGCTTCGGTTCTTTATGTGACCTGACGTTTTAGGATTCGTTTTATATATGTCGCTGAAACAACAGCTGATCATTCTTGGTGTTTATTGGATCAAGCATCTAGTTCACAGTAGTGGCAGAGAGACATTTAAGAAGGCTGGCGTTGTTTCTGTGGCCATTTTAGCACAATTACGTGCTCTAAAGTTATTCCGGAATCCATTACACTCACTGAGTGAGTGTGTAAGGAAATGGATGCAACCAACAAATTCCTGGATTGAAGATTTAGGTCCCTGCTGAGTGCATACTTTCCTGACCACTCATCTGTGTGCAAAGACATTTCAGCCAATATAACCTGCTGCCGTTTGCAATAGTCATAACAGGTAATCAATAGCTTGATCCATAGTGACACAAGGCTAAAGCTTCAGCAGCTTATGTTGATACTGACAGTGCCTTAGTGTGTGCTCCCTTTGACAGCGTTGCTCTCAGTGGAGTATGACACAAACACTGCAGGGTTGAGGATTTTAAAGCTTTAGTTGAAGCCGGTTCTATGAGGGCACTGTCTGACCCAGTCGAATTCTGGCAAATAGGACAAATGTGAAAGGTAAGCTCAGTGGAGTTTGACAGCTAGATGTCAGGGGACAGCAATCGCATGCAGGAAATATTGGTAAAGCTGTATAAGAATCGGGTTACAACAGGTTAAGGAAGTTACAGTATAGCAGGCCTTATCTTGAATTGGTTATCAGATCTTTCTGATGACTGACCTAAGTCTCACTGAGGGGATTTTCTATCTAGCCATCCAATTATTTCAGTCTTACCAGTGGTTCCAACATGGTCCCCAGATGATCAGACATTCAATGCACTGATCAACACCACTGGAAGCCCACAATTTTAGTGGCTTAGGATGTCAAGAGCACTGTTCAGTGTTAAGAGAAAAGCCTTTGTTATATATTCTATGAATTGTAGAATCAAAGAAATGTAGCGTTATAGGAAATGGCACATTAGTCGTCTACTCTGCAGTGGCTGTGGTGCCATGACACCACTGCAGAGACAACTTCAAACCAAACTAAGGGTAGATTTTGCAGAGAAAAATAAGGTTTGAGGATTAGGTTGACTTTAGATTCGGTCGTTACCTCATGGGCCACAGTGAGCCCCATAAATCCTCCTATAACAGACACCTCCTTATGTTTTAACAGAATTCAATAGGATAACCTTTTGATGTTAATTCAAAACTGAGTTATTGAACATAGAAATAATGCCAATGACAGGCTGTTTAAATGCTGTGGTAAACACATTCCTACTCAACTTTGTTGTGTTGAAACTATTTTAGTATGTTTCTCCTGTATTTCAATAACTAGAGCAAGAGTTTTTCGGCACACATGGAAACAGAACAGCTCTACACTTTTGCATTTCCATTTTTACAGGCATATTATACATTACAATTTTTATATTTTCAAAGACTACAAACCCCCACTGACTACTGACGCGTGAAATAGCACGTCAAAGGTTAAAGACAGCGGCTCAGAAAAACTGCTGCATATCACCAAAGGTTACTTTTTGTTACGTGGATGGAAGAAGAAGTAATAGAAAAGTGTCACTCAGAAAAGAATTATTTTATTTTATTCTAAATTAAATGTTTTAAATGTTGAAAGATGAATATTGAAATCATGTTAATCGCAGGCTGTGGTTAGGTTGGCACCTCCCAGTGTAAAGGTAAAAGTGTGGAGCGAGGACAGAAATGCAAACACCGGCGCATAAGGAGTAATGTTGAGTAATGATTGAGTCAGAGGTGATCAACAATTCTATCTAGCTCCTACAGATGTAGTCTATTGTGGTCATTTTAATCATTGACGCAGTAAAAACACTATAAGACAAATTTATAGCACCCATAAAATGTCCTTCAAGCATAACAAAGAGTTTTTTTCGGAACTGATATATGACTCAGATGAGCCTGATTACGCTTTAAATGGTTAATCAACTGTCCATCTCCCACATTTATGAGCACTCAGCTAATACATGAATAGCGGTTTCAGTAGGGGCCTGGCCCCTCAGCCACCTGACAATGTCTCAATGACTTTAACAGCCTTTAACAGCTAATCAATACATTGATTGGCAGCGGCAGTAGCCTGAAGGTTAGATTACAACAGTTTATCGTCGCGAACAATCCGTCTGTGGCGCCGCCGTAACACTGTGAGCAATGCTTCATCGTTTCAAGCTGCGTTACTCGCAGTGCTCATCTGTTTTCCATGTTTCTGGCTCCTTTTAACATTTTTCACGTCTGCCTAGTAGCCTGCGTGCATCATCTTTATTCTTGCTCGTCAAACAACAATCTAAAAGTCAGTTAAAACACCAGCGATAACAACTTGACCCAGCAGCCTTCTGATGAATTACGCCCTCTAACCCCAATCCCACATCTGGATCACAGCAGGTCAATACATCATTTGTGGACACTGACTCATGTGATGTCAAATTTTGCTTTCACACTTATTGACCAACAGGTGATGAAGAGGTTGGAGCTTAGAGGTTAATGGCAGGACGATGAGGGAATCGACATGTCAGTGATCTTATGCAGTTAATAAAAAGGAGGCTGGCAATTATAGAAATGGATTCAAACACCCAAATAAAATGGAGTACAATCATGAATGAAAGAGAAGAAACATCCTGCCCCACTTAGACACGTATTCATAAGCTCCTTCCTCAGATGTCACCTTCTGTCCTGAAGAGCTGGACCCTCAATGGCTTCTCTGGACGTCTCTGTTTCAACAGACCACCATCAGGCTTATCTGTGCCGGGCAGAAACCCCACATCTCCAGTTTTGTCTTTTGCAGTACTGAGCAGTTATGGTCCTCTGTCGGCTCAGTAAACACCTCCTGCATCGGATCAGCTGCTGCACAAACTTGATAAATTGGCTTTGCCGTTGCTGCTCGGCCAAAGCAGCTGTTTTCTTTTATCACTGCATTTCAATAGTAGAATAGAAGCGCGGGACTTTAATATTCCCATCTTGATTCACGCTGATGTGGTGTTCAGTTACCAACACACAAAAGCCAAATCACCATTTGTTCCTAACTGTTGATCGTTGATGAAATGAGTCTTTAGAGCTGTACACGTTGGGGCCCTTTGACAGACAATATGGATTTTCTCTCCTCGAACTCTTGTCCTCTTTGATCTCATCCACACTCCAGAAATAGAGATGTATAGATTCAGTGGCAAACAACACTCTCTCATTCAAGACATTTTCACATCTACAAACGCCTTCTGGCCCTGAGATGAGGGGAGAGAGGTGGGGGGTTAGATGAGAAAACGTAATCTAGGGGAGGTGATGTGTGTCTACTGTTACGGTACTGAACAGTTGCCTGAATAATGTGCCTGAATGTGATGCCAGTCGCACTGTCTCCTCAATTTGTCTCCACAGTGGGGGTAACTCACGAGCAGGAAATCTTTTGAACAGACAATCTAATCTATATGAACGTGTCTGATGATGTTTAACGTGTTAACATGCGCCATGACAGGGTGTGGGCTGCCACAGTGCACGTGAATAGGTAAAAACACGTTCTTTAAAAACTTCCATGCAGCACGCTTAAAGCTGCGTCAAGCGGAACAGGCTTATCAAAGCGCAATCCGGAAATACAGTGATTGGTCCTTCAAAGTAAAAGCGGCAAGAGAGTAAGCAAGGTAAAGTAAGCTTTCCAAAGTTATTATTTGTTAGTGTCCAACAACAATATGATCACTTAATATTCAAAGACAGTGTAATTCTACATTCACATGAATTCTAGCATTGAAATATAGGTGGTTTTACAAGCTCAGCATGGAAATGACATTAGTTTTAGATTTATATCAATAACCAGATAATTTCCTTATGGTCATTTTTAACTCTTTGGTCAACAGTCTGAGAAAACCCTTTTACAACATACAGTGCTGTTCTTTTAGCCTGCCGTGTTTGGTTTAGGCTAATTATTCTTTTTAACTGAAGTTTTTAAAGATTCAAATTCTAATTTCATTTGTCACATTCACAGTAGAAAGAAATTATGTAAACAAACAATGAGGTCACAACATGAAATGGACTAATTAAAACCATATGTCACACAAAATGTATTGGGTATTAAGAAGTTATATCAATTTAAGTTGCTAATATCATTTTTGGTGCATCATTCAGTACATTACTAGGCCGAGAGTTAGTTGGCCTGAGAGCAGTTAAGCGAACCCAGCTAGAGCAAATGAGCCAATCAGACGCCCATTTGGTGTGACACAGTAACGCTGTATTTTACATGGCTTTTGTTTTGAAAACGGCGCCAGGAAGTCGTGTGTGTTTATTGAATGACACTTGACTTGGTCGTGCTCGCTGCGCCGTATGGATTAACGGTGCTGGAGAGGCGGCCGGTGAGGAGGACGAGGATCCGCGGGACTGGACTGTTTGAGTCACCGGGCGGCCGCTTTAGTGGGACGCTACCTTGTCTTTATTTGATCCAGTTTTATTTGTTGCCTCGTCCCTCATCTCCTGCACAGAGTTAACAGAGGGTTGGAGATTTAGAGATAGTCTAGGGGGGAGAGAGAGAGGGAGAGAGAGGGAGAGAGAAGGCGGTGGAGCTCGCGCATGTAAAGTCAAACCCAAAAATCTCTTGTTGGGGAGGTTTAGCAGGCTCCAAGCTACTATTGTGAATTCTTAGAATAACCAATAACCAACAAAGTCCAGTGGATTTTCTGCGCAAGGACAGCGACAGGCGGGAAACGAGGAGGACGCGGACGCGCTGAAGAAGAGGAGAAAACCCCCCAGCAGCGGCTCAAGGGGAACGGAGGGGCGGGGGATCGTTTGAGGTTCTCTCGGATGGGATTCCTTCTTGTGCCCGCGGATGGAGGGATGAAAGCGGGAGAAAAAGACGGGGAGAGAGAGCAAGAGAGAGGAGGGAGAAGAGGAGGATGTAGTCGTCGGGCGCTGTGAGAATGCAAAACGGACGCACCCCTCTGGAAGACAGGATTGAACTATAAACCCATACGGAATTTACAGCCACCCAAGGGATACTACACACATTTACCTCCGTAAATACTCGTATGTGGGGCATATTCTCTTACCTGGAACCTATTTGTGTGGAGTTACAACTATAATCACCGCTACCATTCTAATTATGGGATTTGGAAACATAACTGCGCCCTGACGCTCGGCGAAGGGACTGTATCCGGACAGAGGTAAAGTTTAAACTCTTATATTTCTTCTAAAGATGCAAAATGACGGCTCGACCTCACCTCCCCACCTCCCCCTGTGTCTCTGCCCTTCTTCAAATTCTTTATGAGTGTGTCTGTTGGAGCAGAGGAACGAATAGTGGTCGCTGAAGGAAAAAAAAGAAAGAGATTGTTATTTCTAGATTGATTTCCTTTCTACTTAGTCTAGATGCTGAAATGGGTGGAAGTCAGAGAGGCTGCGTTTGGATGACGGGGTGGAGAGGTGGGGGGTGTAACGGAGAGAAGGTGATACTGTATACAGGTAAAGCAGCACTGAGAACATTGCAAGGTCAAAATGAGCCCGGTATAAGTTCTAGAAGCTCTTTCTCCGTGTGTGTGCTGGTGGCCGCTGGAGCCAGACGTCGGCTCATTTTAGAAGCTCCGCACCTACTTGGATGCTCTTTGTGTGCGCGCGCGCGTGCGGAGTCGCACGTGAGCGACGTCAGAAGAGGAAGAGAACTTGTGTGTGCGTGTTTGGAAGCGCGCGCGCTGTACCTTCAGTAGCTGTAGAATTGTAGCGTTAAGTAAGGATAGTCTATAAAGCCCACGCGTGCAAAACACACTGCGCCTCGCCTTCCCCTTTTTTTGTGCGCCACGCGCTGCACCTGTACGTCAAAGAGAGAGAGAGAGAGAGAGAGAGCGAGCGAGCGGCGCGGTACGGCATAGGGTGCGCGCGGGCAGTGTTCTGTGTGTGTGTGGGTCCCTGCGCGTCTTTCTGCTACAGTCAATTATAACTTCAGACAGCACAGACAGCGTAAAACACAACCCGTTTGTGTGAAGTGTGTTCGTGTGTGCGCGTGCGCAACGGAACCCCAGCCCAATAGCACCTAGTTGGTACAAAGCCTGATGGTGAGGTTTCGTGTTGCCGTGCGTCTATGTGTGTGTGTGTGTGTGTGTGTGTGTGTGTTGACTGCAGTGTTCGTCTCATGCCTCACATCAGTTTGGAATGATGACAGGCGTGTGTCCTGACATGCTATACTGTATCTGTGAAACAAGCCAGTGAATAGGAGATGGTGCATTAGAGTCCAGCATCACTGGAATTTGGATGGATACCACTGGAATGAAACTAAAACAAACATGATGCTGTTTCAGTCATTGCCACACATTTTAGATACTATAGCTTAAAAATTTCACACTGAAATATATTCACATAAAATGTAATTTAGAAAATGCAGTATGGGGGTGCTGTAGTGTTTAGTACCGTCGCCTCCACCAAACATGGGATTGAATTCAGTCGGCTAGGTGCCTTTCTGTGTGCAGCTTGCATGTTCCAGCTTCGCAATCCAGTCCAATGGCAGTTAGGTTAAACAGTGACTTTAAATTGCCCATATGCATGAATGTGAATGGTTGTCTGTCAGCACTTTGATAGACTGGTACACTGTCCTGGGTGCCCCCTTCCTCCTGCACACTGACAGCCGGATTTGGCTCCAGACCCCCATGACCCATAAGAGGACAGGATAATGGATGGAATTGCAATTTATATCCATCTAATACTGTGTCAAAGCAACGCACAATAGCAGACTTGCCGAACAGAACCAGGAAAAATGCTTTTGGCTATCATGACATTCACGTGACGTAAAAGGAATCATGCTAATCATCTTAAGTCTGTCTGTGTTGAAAATGAGTAATGGCTGTGTGATCTTCTGTGAAACACAGTAATGCTACCTCACAGCATGTTTTTCGGTGACATCTGCTTTTATATGACTGGACATCAAAAGTTGACAGAGGTATTCATCCTTCTCTGGAGTCCTCTTCAAATGAACACTTATTTATTTAAATCAAATCATGCTGAAAATCTGAGAAAATGATGCCAGATGACCAATTTCATTCAATCTTTTCCCAATGAAAGTATGTGCAGTTTATGTCTCTAAAGACTGTCACATGTCTTTTCTTGCTTTCCAGTGACTTTACCTTTTCCTGGATTGGAGTGTCATTGGTGTGTACCGGTACAGTACCTTGCATTGATTGATCAAGCTGGCAATAAATTTATGCACACGGGCCACTCATGCTATCGCTAATGGCCCGTGGATATGGAGGCATTATGCAAATGCTTCCCGGGCTGTAGAAAAAGAGTGTGGGTGAATGAGCGAGGGAGAAAAACTGGTGATTTTCAGTCCATTTTAGTTGTGTTTAGTCTTCTATTTACGTCTAAAAGGACTGGTTGGCCGTGCCATTAGGTTCACGATGAATGGCAGTGCATTCGAGCTTCAGATTGTGTTTTCTGGAAGACAGCAAAGAAAGAGGTTGCATTTTAAAAGCTAGTCCTGACTTCTACTTTGTTTGTATTTTCAAATTCAATTTGCTTCAGTGGTGAATGAATAGCATTTAAGGAGTGCAGAAGTTGAGGATAAACGTCTAGTCCGGCTTTATGTGTAACAATTTATAATAAAAAATCACTTCTCGTTCCATAGTAAAGGTGAAGCATAAGCAGCATATCTCTTACCACATAGTAGTAAAGAGGCAATAAGCACCGTTTTTTCTTCTTCTAAGGGCAGGGAGAATTCGTATTACGTCGGCCTTTCTTTTTGCCCTCTGTTTATCTCCCTGCAACCCTGTCTCTCTCTTCCTCTCTCTGTTTAGCTATCTGACAGAGGGCTGCAGGATCTTGCAGAGTGGGTGGTGGAGCTCTAATTCAATTTATTCTACTGCTCAGAGACAGAGGGTTGGGAGGGGGCATCAAGAAGAAAGACCACAGATGTTAAGGAACATTTCCCATTACTATAGGAGAGGCAGGCCTTACAGAAAGCTGGCCAGCTGCTGTGACATCTGAAATGGTTGTGCAGGTGACTGGAATTACATGCGAGTGTGTGGTCATTAGCAACTAAAATAATATGTCTCTAAATGCTATGAGTGGGTCTGAAGAGGGAAAAACAAAAACAAACCCACTGCCTTTCTATTGGTTGAAACACAAATAATTCAAAATCAGACTGACGCTTTTTTTTAAGATGTCAAGTGGTGAAAATGCCCACAGATTTGTTTTATAATTAATACCTTGAGTGACGAGGTCTCTGATCCCAATCCAGTCTTTTCCTCTTTGCTGTCTCTTGCTGCTGGAATGATTTCCCCTGTTCCATATGACTAACTGAGACTGTCAACACCTTTAAACATTTGTATTTGCTTAAGAACAATTTAAAATAGCTCTTACACAAACACACACACACACACACAGCCATCAGCCATTTGTAGAAATCAGTTATGGTGTGCCTCAGGGTTTAATCTCAGGACCATTAGTGTGTATATGTTTTCACTAGGCATCTAGGGCTACAGTGTTCTGTTGATATTAGTGATTACTACAGCAATTGGATTATAAATCATTTTGCTTTAGAACAGCAGGGTATATACAGGAGAAGAATGAATTCAGCTTAACATGATGCAGACTTTAGACACTTTCTGTAGTTTTCTTTAACCCTATTTTTATTATTGCTGTTGCAATAATATTATAGGAGAATTGCAGCGGACTGTATTAAACAAAGATTGATGGCAAATAATTTGCACTGCTGATGTTTTGTAATTGAGTCATTTGAGTTTCTAGAGAGATTGTTTCAGCTTCACTTTATTAGGAAGAAATAATTTTATATGCTTCAATAAATTGCAAAACCTCACTACACTACTGCAGTTCTAGTTATTTCATCTAGCATACTCTCTCCTGTTTACAACTTGTCCTAAATACAGAAGTGGGGATTTTAACAGGTTGAATATAACATTACATAAGTGTTCTTGTTATATGCTGAAATAACTGTATGATTGCTTTGCTGACTTCACAAACTAGTGCTTATCGCCTGTTGAATTGGCACTGTTGAAATAAACAAGTAACTCTAGTCTGTCATTGCCAAGCCAGGATTAGTCTTTGGCTGTCTGGTAGCACTAAATACTTTCTGCCTAAAATCCATTACAAAGTCTTTAATTACATTAGAATAAATGTTTAGATTATTAATGTGTAACATGTTGTTGAAAATTCATTTAATTTATGCTGTTGGATCTTTGTTTATTTATTCTGTCTCCCCCATCCCCTTTTCTTCACACAACTCCTCCTTCAAAATCACCATAATGTGTCTGACACTAGATCCTGCTTTTGGGGGATGTTTGTGTGTGTGTGTGTGTGTGTGTGTGTGTGTGTGTGTGAGTGTGAGGAGTGGATGACATGACAGATGTGAGACACACTGGGCGATAATGAGCTGTGTTCAGGATAGATAACTGTGGGTGAACGTGACACCATGCAGACAGACTCCTGGCACAGTGCCTACAATCCCACTACCCTGCATTTTTGTCCTCCCATTATGGTAACTACAAGCAGGAGTAGGGTACATTCACAGCTGATAAACTAGACGTTCAAATCAGCTTCTCTCATAAACTGAAATACACAAAGAAAGAATTGATGCTTATGGCTTAATGAGTGTTTTTTTAGCCTTTTTGTGCGGTGACCCCCTTAGCACCAAGCATAGGTGAGTCTGCGTCTGTGTGTGCAGATATGTAGCCATGTTTTCCGCTCTTTGTTTTAAACACTTGGCTTTACGGAGATTCAGATTCCAGTCATTAGGCAGAAAGGGCAAAAACCTTAAGAAAATCTGAAAAAGTAAACCTTACGTTGTGTGCCTACGTTTTCCACCTGTCTGATTTTGTTAATTATCAAAATCCATTAGTGTTATCTTGTGACCCTTAAGTGAGAACCTGATTGCAGGTTGTTACCAGTTTTTAACAAACTGGTCCAAATAAATTCAAGGAGGGGACATGCAAATTGCTGATGTTCAACAATCCTACCTTAAATCTGCAGAGAATACAGAAGAGCTGATAGCCATTCAAACATTTAAACACAATTCCATATTTTCTGTCAGGGGAAGGACATACACCAGCAGAAACATCATCTGAACTCAGCAGGATGAATGGTTTCTGGTTTTGTAGGGTGTTTTCTGTGGCATTTGCTTTTACTTTTGTTTGTTTTGTTCTTGTTGTAACTGCATTTTGAGAGTGACTTAGAAGTTTCTATTGTGACACATGGATTTTCAGCCTAGACGGGACCTTTTTGAGTGTCAGAAGACACCTCGACACTTTATAAAACACTGTTTTGGATTACAAAATCTAGCAGAACAGGCTTCTGACGAAATCCCAAGGGTGACTTCTTTAAAACATCAGTGCAGTGGGAAAGCTTTTTTTTTTATAAATAAAGAGTTATGCTTTATAGTATCTAAAATAACGATGAATACCTTTTTTGGAGACAACTTTACATGTATCAGATTGGGGTACACACATTTTAATACATCCTCATTACCCTCCCTGTTAGCATTTGTTATATACGCCCTTACATTTTTCTGCCTAAAGAACAGGTGACAGACTTGCTGACTTTGTGAAACCCTAGATGCCTGTGAGTCCTCAGGCTTTGATAGTAAAACATGCTGACTGTGTTTATGTTCCTTGTTTTCTGCAAGTCTGCACTGTATATTGTTCCAAACATACATGTCATGTCCACTGTGCATGATGTGATGTCAGAGTATGTCTTAAGACTTGAACACATAAACATGTTGTGTTGAACACCACTGTCTTGCACTCATGCCGAATAAAGACTTTAGTTTGTACAGATTTTATACCAAACTTTTCTCATTTTGCTTGGTATAAAATCTTTCAGAGCAGAGGGACAAACCACAACAAATTCTTGGCATGACAGAAGCACCACTATCCACTGGCAGTGCTGGAGAGCACTTACTGTACCTACAATGTGCTGAAAGAAGCGGGTAGTGGACATAAAGTATGTACTTACTCTGCAGCCATAATTTTGACAAGGTAGATACCTAAAAGCCAACTCTTTAAAAAGCACCCATTACAGATTATTGTATATTCAGCCAATATTTTGTAAAGGACAAAGCAGAGCATTAGTACTTGTGTGTGTGTGTGTGTGTGTGTGTGTTAATGTCTTTAGAAATCACTTTCTAGCCATTTTCCAAAAATAGTCACCAGCATTCACATGTATACTGATGGATGTAGACACCCAAACCAACATATTGTGACTGCTCTGTAGATTGCCAAGCCACATATTGTACAGGTTATGTTTTCAAAAATGAGAGGAGCTTTTATTGAATGATTGAATGGTCCTAAGTACTATTGATAAATCCATTCTGCAGCTACAGCCTAAAGTAAACAGTTCAGGACCAGTGATGTAACCACCATGTTGAAGAGTACGTTAGCACCACGGACAGCTACAGTATGTAGGTAAAACTTGAAGCTGACATTTCAGCACCATGAACAGCTCAGTTGAAGTAGACATTTCAGGACAATAGACAGCTCAGTATGGAGCATCAGCTTTAAGTTGACATTTCAGCACCATGGGCAGTTCAGTATGCAGCTCCAGCTTGACGTAGACATTTAAGGACCATGGTCAGCTCAGTTGAAGCAGACATTTCAGGACAATAGACAACTCAGTATATAGCTACATCTTGGAGTATAAATTTCAGGACCACGGACAGCTCAGTATGCAGCACTTACTGGTTAACTGGGTTCAGCTTCATAAACATCATTAACTGGCAACATCTCAATTCCAAAATAGGCAGTGATGGCAATTTTTGATATAAAACAACTAAATATCTACACTTTTCCTGAATGTTGTTTTCTTTGTTTTCTCTATTAGGAATTTAATAGGCTTTTGCAAGGATGTTTGAGGCTTCCTCTTCTCAGTCAAGTTGCCAGATAACCCAAATTATAACAGTGTTGTATTTTGTATAGATTTTTTTATTATAGGGAACATGCTCAACCAAACTGCTAATAAAATGGGAGACTTTATGATAGTAGTGTGTCATTTCTGCCGCAGTGTGATGCTGTAGGTGTAATCAGTGATGAGGGGGTCATCAATGATGAACAACATTGTCGAAGCAGCAGAGGGACTGAAAACTGAGTAGATTAAATGGTGCATTTAATTAAGAAGCTTGGGATCAGGAAGTCAGAGATCAGTCTTGGCCCATGCCAACAGTAGCTACATTTAGCCTAGCTTGTTAGCGCAAGCCATCTGTTCACACAGAGATTAACACTACACAGCAGGTGCTAGCTATGGGTACATTTTCTGCTTCAACATTATATAGACTGCTATTCAGTAAACCTCATTCTCTTACAAACACTACAGTGATCCAAAAATAAAGACATTACATTCATTATGTGCATAATAATCTTTTGTTGTAATTACATGTTTAAAAAAAATATTTTTTACATCACCTTCATGCACTGCTTTCACTGCCTTTTTACATACTGTATGTATACATTTACTCTATATTGGCTGTCAATCATGTTAGCACCTAGGGCAGAATGTGTTAAGGAAATTTAGCCTAGAGCATCTAAATCTATTTATGAGAGTCCCAACTTTTCAAGAACAAAACAAAGTGCTGGCGAAGCAGAAACATTAATTATTCTTTTTCTCTAATTAGTGTTGTGATAGTGCTTCTTTTTTTACAAAGCAAAGCTTGACTTTCATTACTTCCTTTCAAATAACTGATTTAGTATGTAGCGGGTACCGTACATGGGTGTCAGCATCCATGGGTAATGGACTTGGTTGGTTTCATTTTGCAATTCTACATCATATCACTTGTAAAGTTTTGCTTTTCCATCAGATCAGTAGGCTGTTGCACTGGCTAGTTAAGATTTGTTAGTTAGGGCCATCTGCTTTATAAGCGGGCATGGCTTACAAATCACTACATCCGACTTAGCTAGCTTTTACACCAAATACTATAAATAGCATCCAGTTAATCCGAGCTATTGGCTGCTTTTTTATTTATTTTTTATTTTTTTTACTTGGCAGTAGTGTGAGCTCAACAAGCTGCAACTCAACAACAAACTCTGAAATCTGATGGCTTGATATATTTTGCTGATGGACATTGAGAAGTTTTGAGCCAGCTGCCACTGAATTCAGGAACATTTGAGGCTAGTCCTATTATATTGTTCAACTAGATTCGTTATTTTGAAGATAATCAGCAGACATCTGGATGGTAAAGAACAGCAAGAGTTGAGCCGACTGGATTGACATGTGAGTGAGCTTGTTTGAGTATGAATTAGATCAGGATTAACGGTTACAACATACCTACAAAGATGAGTGGTGGTATCAAAGTTTAAGACTGTGCGTAGGCCCAGTGATGAATTTCTTTCATCCAGCACTTGAAAGAACTTGACTGTAGTGATCCTGTGGCAACTACTTTTGAAAATCTATTTTATGGCACTGAGCTTTTTCCTTTAAGGTCCCAGAGTCCACTCGGTGACCAGGTGTCCCATTGGCATTTTGTGGTGGCATCTAAAGGAAATACTGTATGTATTTTGTAGAGGGCATTTGACCGCAAATGTTAGGAAATATATTATAAAAAACATACTCTGTTTCACATGCCGCAGCCTCTGTTGAGGATTTCCCTGACTCTTAGGCTCTTTAGCCCACTAGGAGCTTGTCAAGGTACAAAGTACAACAGAGATCTGCTCCTGAAAAACAAGAAGACCAAACTAAACAGAATAAGAAACTAGAAGAAATCAGGCGCTAAATGCAAAAAGCTAACAAAAAGTACAGGCATTAACCATGTCAGTGTCATGTCTCCTCCAGCCCTCATTTGTCTTTTGTTCCTCCCTCACCTTAACCACTCCCCCCTCTCTCCACTTTCACTCCCTCATTATTTCCAGGTGTTCCTTATTAGCAATCAGTCCTCTCGGTATTTAAGCCTCTGCACTTCCTCAGTTCCTTTGTCAGTTCATACTCAACTCAAGGCTTAATGCCACCAGTCACTACGCTCCTCTCAGTAGGTTTGTTTTTGGGTTCAGTTTCTACTTTCTCCCTTCTTTCTTTCATTCTCTCTTTCCTCTTCGTCCTTCTGTGTCTGTTTAATCCCCCTGTCATTAGTTACGTTTCAGTATTGCCATTCAACCTCTTGCCTAGAGTGTTTTCTGTTGCCTATTGCTTTCCTGTTATGTTAAGTTGTAATAAAGTTCCTTTATTTAAACTCTCTCTTGCCTTCGGTGTGCATTTGGGTCCTCCATTTCGTGCGGGTAACTGACAAACCAGGCATAAAGTAAACAAAGACTAAATAGGTATGTATAGGAGGGAGGACTGAACTACAAAACCCAGGACAAACTACTCACATAGACACAGACACGACTTGCTGAACAGACAAAAACAGGAAAGTTAACGGGCGAGCATGACGGGTGTTTGTCCCTTATAATGAGCTGTCACTTGGATGGTCATGATGGTTTGCCCTCTCTGCCATTCTGCTGACACACACACACACACACACACACACACAGGCTCACACATGGCAGTGGAAGTCATCTACCGCTGAGTCCTATCTATACCTCATCTATTAAAGCAGTGCAAGTATTTTATTTTTAACCTAATGAAGTTTGCATTTAATTGCATTTCACAGCAACTAAGTAACAGTAGACCAGAGTTTAATTGTTCATCACTGCAACTCAGGCACAAAATTGGTGGGTTGGCCCTAGGTATGATATCATGACTTACAGAATCAGCAGTATATGTTGTACAGAAGGGATGAGTACGCCATGATTAACAGAGAAGGTGATTGTGGATTCATAACACACATATTTATACTGTGAGAGTCAGACTGCACATACAAAGTAAAGGCCTGTACACCAAGCATCTACCTATGTAGGCAGGTATCTCCACGTGCACAAAGTAGGCCGATAAAAAGAAGTACAACAGTATCGCAGCCACCCTGGGAACTGAAATCTAAGCATGACTCAACGATATTCCAGCACCACACAATGCGTCGGCACATTTACGGGATGCAGAGAAGGCTTGAGAAACATTCATTTGCCTGTGGACACAAAAACGTTATCAGCTGTGTTGCCTTCAGGGTGTGGTTGATAATGCATCGTTTGGTTGTTTTATTGTGATTCTGCTAGACTTTCATGCTGCACGATTTACTCTGGTATCTACTTTTCTAAACACCAGAAGTTTTAAGTAACGAAGTACATGTACTTTGTTACTGTACTTAAGTAGATTTTTCAGGTATCTGTGCTGTACTTGAGTATTTATTTTTCTGTTGACTGTTTCCTTCTACTCCCTACATTTCTAGAGAAATATCTGTACTCTCTACTCCGTACATTTTGTGCGCTTGGCTGAGGATGGGATTAAAACACATTTTAGGTGGTGTTTTTTTTCTTTTTTGGTTTGGTATGACTCCTAACTATTAGTAGGACTAGCAGAGCTAGATAAGGAGGAAGAATGATTGAAACACTGGTATTTAGATCAAGCCAGTGAGGACGAACCACAAACAGCCGAAGCAGATACATTGTAGAGGTTGGTTCAAGCTGCTTCTCTTGGGTTTGGGTCACAGGTCAGGCAGGTTAGGGAGAGATGATGGTGTCAGTTATTATGGCCAGATACCCCTCTGTGAGGCTGAATGATGGGTCAAAACATCATTTAATGTGGATATTGAGCTGGCATAGGAATGTCCAGCCACATTTTTGGCGTATTTCTTCTCACATTGTTGCAATAATTTAGAAGTTTAATCCAGATTGTTGCAATACATTGTAACCTCACATATAGGAAAATAAATTACATTGCTATTAACTTAAAATATGTACAGCGTATTAGTGGCCTGGTAGCTCAATGGGTTAGGCGTCAAACTGGCATGCAAAAGGTTGCAGGTTCGAATCCCTGTCTGACTCCTAGTCCATCCACTACCAGGTGTGTCCCTGAGACGGACACCCAGCGCTAGCTTCCTGTAACCCTTTGGATAAAAGTGTCTGCCAAGCAAAGTAAAGTAAAGTGAAGTAAAGTATAATAAAGTAAACACACCAGCAGAACGTAAACGAATACAAACTGCTCTTTCAGTAATTAATGGATAGCAGGCCGATTCAGTGAGAACTCTGTGCTGATGCCTCTATGCTGGTGCTAGGTGGGGGTTTTACTGAGTCCAGGTATAGTGTAACATGCAGCGAGTCACAGCCTGTGACCCAGTTGAGCTTTGTCGCTCAGCATGACCTCGTTCTGGCTGCACAGTAAAACTAAACTGACACTGCTGCAGCAGTTTTCATTAGGCGCAACACAACATCACTAAACTTACTGAAGCCTTCCAGGTAATGTCTGCCTGATTTAGAGTGGGCAGTGGGAAAGTCAGCTTTCAAGCCTGAACCAGTGTGTGTGTAATGCATTCCCTCATTTAAATCTGCATCATTGATTACACAACTTTCTTCAGTCAAGAAACAAAACTATATGAAGACTGAAGCAGTGAGCTAAATATATCATTTGTGTGAACTGACAGTGACGAAGCATTTTATTGTGTGCATGTGATGCCGGGTGATGTTGAGCTTATAGACAACAGGCTAGTTGGCCTTAATCCTGCATCAGAAACAAGTACAGCTCTCTGCGTGCGTGCGTGTGTGCGTGTGTGTCGCTGTATTAGATGTGTCATATGTGGCATGTTACCCCGCACTCACGAGACCAGACACGCACACACAAACTTCACTGTAAGATAAGCTTGTTAGCAAGGCTTTACCTTAAAGGAAGCATCTGATTGTACTTATTGCATCTAGGCAGGTTTCTGTATGTGTGTGTGAGTTCTATTGGCTGGCTTTTGGTTTTTGACAGGGTTGTTACACTTTATCTTCATGTGAGCAGCAAAGTCCAGAAGAAGTTTTGAGATTGCGCAGCAGCTGTGGGCAAGGAAGTTTTGAGCAGATCATAGTTACAGTAGCACAAATACATTTTTAAACAGGAGCGGAGCAAATGTGAGGGCGTGCGGGGAGATTTTGAGGAAGACAAATCTTGAGAGAAAGTATCAGAAAATGCAAAACATTAACTATTAAAGTACCCTGTGGAAAAAAAACTATGCATGTTATTAAAGAAAGAAATCTCATCTCATACCAGAGTATTCTGCAGTGAACTGTATCTTTAATCTTCCTTGTCTATATGGCAGTAATCTTCTTTAATCTTATTGTTTCTATCTGCCTACCATGTACTTCAGGAACCCGGGGAAGATTTTGATAACATATCAATGCCAGCAGTCTCAGGAGGACCTGATTTAATCTCACAAAAAGCCACTGCTGAGCACTGAGACACCCGACTTTGTTAAATACGTATGAATCACATTTCCCACGTATTTATCTACCTGGACTTCTGTCCCTTTGTGGCAGGTCATCATGTGTTTGTTGAGTGGCTCATAAAATCCACACTCAAGGTTTACTGGCAACTAAATTCTGTGTTCATTTCTAATATCTCTCTTGTCTCCGTGTTGGCTCTCTTTTACGAGACATAAGAAGAAAGACATCATAGTTTGTGTGTTTGCTTGCTCCTCCAAGTATGTGTTGTACGTGTGTGTTTGTGTGTGTGTGTGTGTGTGATCATCATGTCGTGATCTGAAGCCATCTGGGTTGGCTGCCTCATTTGCATATCTGGTGTTAACAATTATACATATTCATGACCAGGGTCTAAAGTGTTCTGAATATTCATTTTGCCTCCAGGCCGTAGACGGGTGGAGTGACTGTGATTCCAATCAAACCAACGGAAATGAAGTCAACCTTTTGTGTAGCAGACCAACCCTCGATGATTACCTTAGGCCTCTTTATATGCTAAGCAAACTCCACATGTATGATGTATGTGAAACATTATTTTTGCTTTAGTCACATGCCAGCCTTATTTGTACACATTAGAGTTGGGAAACAAGGCCGACACCACAGAAGGACAGAAGCAAACTTAACTTGTCTTGGAACAGACAGTGAATTGAAAAGTCGACTGAATTGAAAAGCCCGTCTCTTTGAGGCAATTCGAGCAATGGTGGTCATTTGCAATTGATCCTCTTGCCACACAGACCCGCTCAATGCACCAGGCAGGAGCGCAATAGGAGGAGCTGATGAGAAATAATCCAGTTTTCAAAATAAGACTCAGTCTCAGAATGACTGTGATCATTAATAAAATGAAAATCAAATAATATTTATCTTTCTGTGCGGCCTGGCACCAAATGACCCGTGGACCAGTACTCGTGTGCAGCCCGTTGGATGTTGAAGCCACCTCTCCCTATCATGTCAAAGCACAATGTGGGTCTATATTTCATTTCGCCTGGTGGTTATCCAGTGTTACTGGAGTTTTGTCTCCGTGTAATGACTGCGTTCTCTCCGCCTCCGTGCTGCCTGTGCTCGCGTTTGTTGGAGTAGGAAACAACACATGTGACAATGATGATAAATGTGTATGAAAACCACAACAAGACGTCCTGGCTGCTTTAATAGCATTCAGACACATGGTATTAATTACCCTAAAAGAAAGTACCACTTTGTATTCTGAATCTAGGCCTTGAGGTCTAGTGACTGTCAGTCTACTACAGGCCTCAGTAGAGTACTACAAAAATGTATTATATAAGCAATTTAATACGACCCTGTCTGAATTCTGTTAAAATAAATAGATCTTTATGTAAAAGCTAAGTAATTAATAGGGAGGCAGGTGAGGTGGCTAAGTTAGGTGCACCTGACAGGTTCACGATGTGGCGCACCGATCTGTTCAATATGTAATTTATTAACCGTCTGATTTTCATAGCATTAACACTATTTAAACTTCATCGTAAAACTCTGCTATAACCATAACTTGCATTATGCCAAGATATTTATTTATTTATTATTATTATTATTTATATTTATGTCTCCTTCCACCAGCCAGAGACAACAAAGGAGAAAAGATTCGATTGGGATCTAAAACCCTGTGAAGATGACATTTTTTGTGTCCTCTCTCATTTGCAGATCTGAGAGGGCGGGCAGTAGAGTAGCCTACTAATAGTGTGTTGATATAGGAGGGTGCACTTCCATTTACAACCCTGTAGGCAAGCAGCAAGGATTTAAACTCAGCACAAGCAGCTACTGGGAGCCAGTGAAGGTGGCGTGACATGAGTGTACTTCGGCTGGTTGAAAATGAGGCAGGCTGCTGCATTTTGGACCATCTGGAGGGGTTTGATGGCGACTGCAGAAGCTCCAGCCAGGAGACAGATACTGTAGTTGATTTTAGAGATGACCGTTGCCTGGACAAGGAGCTGTGCACCCACCCTGTTGTTATAAAAGTTATACCGAGTGAACCTACGTGCGCTCAGACTGCGTGTTTCATGCTGCAGCACAGACAAACGCGTTCAGTATGACACACATACATTTACAGGCACGCACAATTTACTCTCCTGAGAGATGTCGGCACACAAAGAAGAAGGAACAAGAGGTTGTTTAAGGAAATATGGCATGCCTTGAGTCTGTTTGTGTGTGTGTGAATGAGTGAAAGTAGAGGAATATGGATGTGTTTAACTTCTTTCAGACTCACAAATGCTGCACACATACACACGCTATCCCAAGTGCTTTCAAAAGAAAACACTTGGGGGAGAACAAAGAACCGCCTTGAAGAATCAACATGAATTATTCAATCCGTCAGACGCGAGGGCAGAGAGTGAATGAGAGAGAGAGACGGGATGAGAGAGCGAGAGATGGAGAAAGAGATGTGGGTGATACAGAGGCACATACAGATTTACTGATGAGGACAGTAGGGTGATTTAGGGAATTTTATTAGCAGTAATAATGACAGGGGACTGAAGGGCATCAGAGACTTTTGATATGAGAACACAGCTCAGGTGAAAATACCAAGAAAAACGTTAAAATGCCTTAAATGCACAGATGAGGTCACATGGGAGTACTGGCGTTATCGCCGTAAAACCAGACAATTTGGAAGTCAGGGTGTTTCTTGACTTGAGGCATGCACTAGTTTATTCACTAAAAACCCACAGACGCAGTGTGGAACTCAGCTGGGAAGTGGCAGCTGGCTCGGGGCAGCAATTCTAAGTGGCTCGACTACTTCTGAGCCAACCCAGCTCTTTAGGGTTCAAGTATTGACCATAAACATGCAGCTCTGGAAAGAACGAAGAGGCCACTGTACACGTTATTTCGGGTACCGTGTTAAGTAGTAGTAGTAGTAATGTAGGATATTTGTTCAGTTTTACTCTTATACCGTGGATCAAATACTACTGTGCATTTTCTGTTGCCACTGCAGGGTCTTCTTGAGTCAACATAGAGGCTGTTCCTTTTTACTGGGCTGATATTGTGTGAATGCAGTAATGCTCAGTATAAGAGAACGATCCATTCAGCAACGCCCCATATATTCATGTTTTATCCGCTGACTTGCTAACACTAGCTCACGGTTGGTCTTTCCGGCCTTGTCTTCTCACAGGTGCGCGGATGCTCCTGAAGTTGTTTTGAATCGTCTTTGACGGAACAGAAGTGACGCCACTAATGACTTTTGCAATCGAGTAATTAGTAAAGTAACATAATTGCTTTCCACATTCCAGATTGAGTTTCATCATTAATTCAGTAGTTCAGGAGGAGGAGAGAGGAAGGCAGGGACGTGACGTGAAAGTGAAAGGGCCTAAGAGGCTTTGAAACACCCTGTGAGAAGTTTAATATCAGGTTTCCTAATCTTCTTTCTCCATTTTATCCCTCAGCGATCAGCTCCACAGCTGGCAGACAGTCAGTACTATAGCATTTAGGTAAGTCCCGTCCTTTGTACAGTACACTCGATCCTCGATGGGGAAACACAAGAGGACGTGGGACATAAAGTAAGCGCAAGATGTTTATTGGCTTGGCAGTCAATCGGAATCAGAAATACTTGGAATGATGATGCTGAGAGATGAGGAACGATCAGTTTGGTGTATGTTCAATCACTTAAAGGGCACAAAGTCAGTCTGGTGTTCTTTTGAAGTAGTATAAGAAGGTAATTTTCCTCAACATGTGGCCATTTGTTCAACTTGAAGCCCGGGGCGACACATGAGAGGTCCTGACTGAATAACACGACTCTGTTTCTAATTTGTCTCCAAAGCTGCGGGGAGGCCAACGACTTGTTATCTGTTAGCAGCTGTTCTATTCTGAATGACTAGAACCCAGCGCAACACAACCCAGACACCTGGTCACCTACACACAGACACACACTGGGCCAGGCTGCCAGATGCTGCCAAGACAAGGTAATTGAGAGCAAGATCGCGTGGACAAAAGGAGAGAGAACAGCGAAGGGAAAAGAGCGAGAAGAAAGTGTGAATGAGAGCGAGAGATGCGCGTTAAGCCGAGCGGGAGAGGATGACCGAGGTTTGAATGTGAAGAGGACAGAAAACAGGAAACACAAGAAAGTCATCTTGGAAATGTGCGAAGGGATGAAAAGAGGGATAGAGTGACAGAGAAGAGGAAGTGGTGGTAAAGTCACACAGGACAGGGAGGATGGATGGCTCAGCAGAGGTCAAATTAGCAATTGTGCACCACACTACACCACGTCCATCAGAAGGAGGATTAGGAGACAAGTGGGGACACAGAGGAGGGAGAGGAAGACTGCAGGACGGACAGAACCCGAAACGCATAATTATTATGGAATTTAGCTTTGTTTCCTTCACCCCACTACCCAGACTGTTCAAACCCGGTTTCCCATATACCAGTGGCAGTCAAGGAATCAGCTCTGAAAGTCAGCTGTGACCTGGTTACTTGAGTGCATTCGCTACACGAGAACTAAATGCCGGAAATGTCACGCCATACATTCTGAATAAGGTCAAAGGTTCTCTGACCTTTACATTGTTGTTTTCAATATCAAAATGTACTTTGGGTTCCCACTTTTGAGGAGGCTGGCATGACAACTGGCAACTGCTCTGAACGTAGTAATCAAACAGTTAACCAGTTACCAAACACCTTTTTCACTGCTACATTTGTCTTCGCCAAATGCCCGCTTGTCTTTTCTCATCCCACATCTTTTTGTCTTCATTCATTCCTTCCTCTCTCTCTTCAGCTTCTCCCCCACACTCTCTCACATTCCCCCCTCCATCCTTTTTATTGTTGGATTTACAATAGTCAACACCACAATGTCATATTTGTCTCAATTCCAAAGATATTAGGAACACACGCACACACGGACACACACAGACACACACACACACACACACATTAAATGCTGTTTGTACAGCTCAATTCAGTTCACAGTGGGCAAGCTGGGAGCAGCTTCACAGCCAATTCTCTAAATACCCCTACAGTGTGTGTGTCTGTGTGTGTGTGTGTGCACAGCTGGGGGGAATATGGCAGCGGCTTTAATTTGCCAGCAAGCTTCTTCGTTGGAGTTACAATGACGTCAGCCGAGAGACAGACAGCAGGACACGTACAGATCTTTTACTCTGACGAGAGTGACAGCGGAGTAGCACCACACACGCGTGCACACGCGTAGCAGAGCGCACAAACATGTACGCACATGCTCAAGACAATTTATTACCTCCCTTATTAGAGTAACCTTAAAAGTGCCCGACATGTTAATTCCATTGTAAATTTAGGGTTAAATTTGTAAAGTGCTTCCCCACAATCCCCATGGTTAAGTCTTAATAAATGATCCACAGCTAGGTCTCAGCCTTGGCAGCAAGCCTTACCTCTGTGTTTCCTGACAAATCAGGAGCATAATGGATCCCACATACATTAACATCGACACGCGCACACACAGGGGAGAACGCGCACAAGTGTGAAGACATAATTGAGATGTTTCGACGCGAGGCAGAGGGAATCGGTGTGCGGTGACTGGCTACACATGACTACATATGCTAATGTGGACAAACAAACAAATCACAAACGCGCACCCAGACACACCAAACTAGGCTATTGGTCCAAGCATTCATCTTCTCAGTGAAGACGCTTGTTAGTGGCCTTTTACCGAGGCATTTAGTGACTGTAACCTTGAATAAATGCATTCGAGTTTCTGTTTCTCAGACACTTGGGTGGGCTCTTAGAACTGGCTACTTATCTTGTGAGATCACTACTATATGTCAGCAAACTCTGTATCTGTGCCCACGTTGCCTCCCCATCAGTGATCAAAGCCGATATAACCCATGTATGAGTGAATGCAGTAGAGATGTATGATGTCTACCTTTGTTTTATTGTCTGAGAGCTTTTCCTTATAGCCATTCCTTACATGCATGTACTTAATGGTACATTTATGTTCCTTTGGTGATCAGGACATTTTCGTCCATTATGTGATCATCAATAGAGGCCAGATTTCACACGAGCTGTACTGACTGAACTCAAACGCGTTTCTCCCATTTCTAACTTGTCACTCGACTGCATCTCTAGCTGTCAGCTTTTAGTCTAATTAACACTTTCTTTGCTGCAGACTGAGGATTGTACATGCGTGTTTGGGAGATGAGACCTTTCTCTCTGGGTATAAACAAAACGGCAGAGAAAAGAAACTCTTAATTTGTTGGAGACCCCGAGGACACTCTCAGAGGACCCTTATGAAGTCTTAGACCCTTATTTTGACTGATTTAGGTCACCACTCCCCACAGATAAGGGCGAGACAAGTGGGGAATAGAAGAGAGTGAAAACATGTTGAGTGTGTAAAGCTGACAGCTGTTGTAGTTGCAGGGTCATTACCACCATAATCACCCAGTAATGACACACTGGGAGGAATGGAAACAAAACCCTCCCTTCTCTCTGTTTTATCCTGCTCCTCTCTCTACCTCTCCTCACCCCTCGCTTTGACCTTGCAGCAATTAAGCAGTGTGCAGCCCGTTCCTCACTGATTGCAAACTGTGACTGCCCGACCGCCTTTGTGTGAAATAAGATTAGCTGGAAACGCTGCGACTTCAAACTGCGCGCGAGCGACTCTTTGCAGGCGTGTGTTCAAGTCAGTGCACGATGAGTCAAGAGGAAAGTGGTTGTGACATGCGGCATGCTTGGTGGGCAGCAACGTGGCAGGAAAGCGGAACACACGCACGCACACACACACACACACACACACACACACGCTGCATTAAACAACCTGTCACCATTGCATTAGAAGCTTTTAGCACTTCTTAGCACAGCAGTCTTCCTTGAGACTGTGAAAACACACACAGCTGAAAACACCTTTGAACCTGAATACACACACACACACACACACACACACACACACGAACACACACTGTGGGGAATAGAAGCAAATCAGCGGTCGGAAAACATGTTTATGATCATATCAAAAGGTGTCTGGTTTGAGGACCTGGACTATATTTATGCACAGAGTGACAGAAGTCTTTCATCTGAATAAAAAGGCTCTCAAGTTTTGTTAGCTGTTTTTTTTAGCCCAGATTTGCAGGAAGACTTGCACGAACTTTATGGTAAGATCCTCCTCCGTCCTTTACGTTCTGTTACATGTAACTGTCAGATCCGAAAGCATCCTTATCAAATCTTCGTAAGCAGGCTACTCATTCGTTTTTTTAGCAAACAATGCTTTTAAACTGTATTTATGTGTACGGTATTTAATATCTGTGCAGGTTCTCAGCCATCAGGTCATGTGATCTCATCTGTTCGTGCAGATGAGATCACGGGTCTAACTGTCATACTGTAGCTCTCATTACATCTAGTTGCAAAATATCAAAGGCAGAATTAACTGTGCAAGTGAAAATGAGGTGGCTGCTCAGATTTCCCTCATCATTCCGATCTGCACACTGGTCAGTTTGGGTCTGTGTAATAACAATCTGTCCACCTACGGTGCTATAACACCTTTAAATGTGGCGGTTTGCAGCTGTTCAGACAGAGGCTGCCGGTGTGCTTAAATTGGATAAACTGAGAACAAGCAAACTGCATGGAATTAAACACACAAATCAAATTGGCCGTGGAGAGCAATCATCTCTAAAAGATGATTGAGTCACTGCTTAAGTCAAGAAAGTACCCTTTAAGCACAGCAGTTCAGACTCTGGGACACAGATAAATACCAGCTGTTCCGAGTGTGTGTGTGTGTGTGTGTGCGTGCGTGCGTGCGTCACGGAGAGAAATCAAGACCACGCGCGTGGGCGTCTGCATAAATGTTTCTCCGTGTGGGAGAAAGCTTGTCAACAATGAGCGATTGTCTTTTTGCATGTGTAAAACAAAAAGGGCAACACAGAGGAACCCAGCGTGTCTGTCAGTGCTCGTGTGCACACGCACTTATTCTACGAGGAGCTGCCCTCCAGGGTAAAAGCACAGAAACACCAAGACAGTGATACGTTCAGAAACTGCAGATGGATTCATGAGACCCTCTCTGGGTGCAAACGCGTGTGTTTTTGTTCGAGCTTATTCTCGAATGTTCACACACGTGTAGAACATAATTGCTGAAATAAAGCAATAAACATGAAGTGATTGATACATAATTTGCAATTATGTTGCAATATTTTAGCACAACTTAGTTTCAAATGAGCTTGAACAAGGAGCTTGGGTTGGCCGTGCTGGGTTTTAAGATTGTGTGTGTGTGTGTGTGTGTGCGGAGCCATGAGACCCTGCATGAAATTGCAATTAATCGTAGAGCATAATGTGCGTGAACTGAACTCTCAATTAGAATTAATTCACTTCATTTACTAGTCCGTTGAAATGCATCGCAGGTGCTAGCACAGAGTTTACTGTATGTGTGCACACGTGTTTGTAACTCACCTGTCGCCTCTGAGCCAACGTTGCTAAATATACTGTGCAGATTAATCGTGTAGGTGTCATCTTTACATATAATTAACGGTTGTGGATGAGTGTGAATGTATGGCAGGTAATAGGAAGTGAGCTCAGTGCGTTAACCGTAAAAACCTGCTGAACAGAGCCACGCTGAATAATCAAATAAGTACTAAGACGAATAAGAGAAGCAGCATAAAGTTCTCTTTACAAGTTAAGTTCTGCAGAGAAAAGCAGGGACCGACCTGCTTTAAAAAGAATATCTCCTGGCACGTGTTTATGATTTTTGCTGCTTACTGAAGATAGGGAGGCAGCTTTCTCTCAAACAACTTTGACAAATTGCATTAAAGTGGCGGAGGCAGCGATGACTGAACACCCAAATGGGATTTCAAAATCCTAATGATGAGAAAAAAAAAAAAACACAACCTCCACAGCTCTGAAGGATGTGGCAGCAGTTTAAAGCTTTGAATGTTAACTGCGAGATAACCCTGTTGAGAATACCGTCTGGATTTTACATTTTCAAACCGGAGTCTTGTGTCTGTAGCAGGCGAGCGTTTCACTGTAAGACAGAAAATGCTTTCAGACATCACAGAGGAAAGACTTTAATCGACTCTGGCCTCTCGGTGAGCACCTTGTACTTATTTTTTTCTACTGCAGTATATTATGTGTTCTTATCTTAAAGACAGTTTTGAACAATACGTTTTCATTAGTATTCGTTTTGGAGACTTGAAGGAACATTAAAAGTGTTATAATCAATATTTTCACATTTGCATTTGGTGAAATAACTACATGTGAGGGTGTAGAGGTTTTTCTGTAGGGCATCTTTTATTAACTAGAGAACCAAACAGTCGCTCCGAGCGTTGGTGGAACCTAAATCAGATCTGAAAAAGAATGCATGTCAAGCAGATTTTGATTAGGTTGGAGAGCAACAAGACTTCATAACAGTTCTGATCATACAAACAAAGAGGATATTATCCTATTCATACAGTGGCTGCTTGCCAACAAAAGGCAACGTCTCCATGACTTCTCTGACCTATCACCCAGTGCATTCTGGGACAGTATCCAGCTCCATCAACAACTCAGATAAGAATGAAAGCACGAGAGAATGAATATAAGAAACATTTTGACATTTTGACACACGTCCAGCCACAATCAAAGAACTATCATTTCTTTGATAGTTCGTATTGAACTTTTTACAAACCGGGCCCTTTTGGACACTTTGAACACAACTTGATCAACTGCCTGCTTCCTGTTTCTGTGTCTGAACTTTCAGATATTCAGTTTCTGTTTCTATGTATCCAATGATAGAACTGAATTCACTCATATTAACATATTCAGTCAGTTGTTCCAGTGATTTCTCCAGGAGGTTGTGTTGTAGGAGGCAAAACTGAGACCGGAATGTTGGAATCAGGGGAGAACAAATACACTATCACAAAACATAATATCACAACTATCTAGTGAATCGATATTTTCATACATCCCTGTAGGTATTTAGATGGTGGTAAAGTATTTAGACAGACCTTTATTATCAGCCTGCAGACAAATGTTTGCAACACAGAGAGATGAAAACAAAGTGGCAGCAGTGACTAAAGGTGGGAGCAAATGTAATGTCAGCGAGACACAGAGATTGAGAGGACAGCAGTAAAAGTTACAAGCCGAATGGTTTTTAAACTGAGGCACTGTAACCATCGCAAGCCTTCAGTGTCTGCCTCAATGACAGAACGAGACTGCGAGAGCGGGAGAGAGCAAGGTAGCGCGAGTGTAATGTCATTTCCAAAAGTGAGAGAGGTAAAGGCTGCGACCCGTGTATGGCCCACAGTACCCGCCACTATGACTGCTAACAATGTAATTACATTACCGTCTGGAAGGCAGAAAAAGAAATCGGTCACATTTAGGTTACATTAATGTTACTCACATGTATTAATGTGCACTGGAAAACATCATTCACAGTGTAGGCATGAGGATATTTGACACCATGACCAAGAAATTCAAATAAACACGATCAATGAGACTGGACTGGATGTGTGGTTTAGAGTTATCCCGGTGGAAAGAAAAGAAAAGAAAAGAAAAAGCACCAGGTGACCTCCCTGCTTGTGGTGGTTTAATTGGACAAAAGGTTATGCAGGCAGCACACCAGACAAAATAACAGTTCACAACCTCACTTGTGCAATGAACATAATCATAGGAAATTATTATCACATTTCTTCCATAGTCCATAGAGCATATGCCATGTTTAAAAATAAAACACGTGACAGCGTGCGGCGCTGCGTCCAGTAGCTTGGGTGAAATAAATGTTGGTCGGTAATGTCATGGAAACCAGATGGTGGGTGTTCCCATTATGATCTTACGTAACACATTCTGGTATTATTATGCAAGATTCATACAGATACAGATTATCTCCTAAAAAATGTGTCACACTGAGGGTTATGAACGTGGGTCATAGGCAAGATGAGCACTGTGGCTACTCACACAATCTGCAGTTAGTGTGGTTTAGCGCTCGTGGGATGAGAACGCAGGCGGGGCGACTTCAGAAGACGCAGTTCGAACAGAGACAACGTGGATCTTGTGCTTCAAAGCAACACACAACATGTGAGGGCATGTTAACGCCGCTGAGACTTTAACATTTTTGTCCACACATGAATTCTTTACATGAAATGAATTCATGAATTATACATACACTATACAGATGTGCATATTTCTGCCTGTGTGCTGGACGTTGGGTGTTTGGTATATATATTACCAGGCGTATGCAGCCCAAGGGGAAGCAGAATAACGCAGCAGTTCAGTGGGTTTAGTGATGCCAGCTGTACTGAAGCATGTGTTCGACACTCAGTAAAACTTAGGAGGTGGGTTTGTTTCACATGTGCACGAGTCGGTGCCGCTTTCCAGGAAAAGTCTGATTTCAATGACGTGACTTGAGACTAAGCAGCCATACTGTTTGTGTTACCCACCATATGGTTCCAGTGAACTGCAGCACAAGTACAGTAAACATATGATTCACGTATGATTAAGTACCACGGATCTCACACCACATAAGACTGAGAAACGAGTTGAAGCATAACTTCCATACGCCGCCTGCCCAACTCTAGCTGCAGTTGTAAATGTATAGTATCGACCCCTCCTTACCCAAATGTTCACAAATCTCAATCCAATTTTACTGAGATGATTATGACCAAATGAGTTTATTCTGCGGTGGATATTTCCCCCTCTGAGTCTAAGATCCTGCTGGTTTCAGGCCATATGCAAATGCACGTGTGAAACAGAAGGACTTTAACTGCTGATGAGACTCGATGCACGGCTCGAATGTTTGGAATGAGTTTATGAGTTTTGGCCATATAGTTGAGCGTTTTCCAATTCTGGGGATCCAGGGAAAGAAAAACTGAACAAACATTTTCTTGCTAATGTCCAAAAACTCACAGATCTGGTTGGCTGCTTGTGCGTTACAGAATCGAGTTAAGATGGAAGTAGTGAGTCAATATGTTGAATCAACAATCAGCACAACACAATATAGCAATCCGGTTGTTGTGTATGTGTGTGTGTTGTTTCTTAAATTCCTTTTTTTATTGAATTTATTATAATTCTACATCATCTGGAAGAATATCACCGAGCAAATGAATTGTATCTTTGCAGAAACCAAAGACACAAACTGAGACTAGATAGACACACACGTTGTTACGCAAGCTGATCAGGTACGTTATCAGACCTCACTCACATAGATGGGCTAAGTGAGTCCCAGTCGGGGTCAGTTCGGAGAGAGAATCACACAGTGTCTGCTGAATTACCTGTTAAAAGTCTGTTTATCTCCAGTGTTTAATATTACTGTTCTCCTGAAACGGTCAACCTTCAGTATTATTTGCCTGCCGGTGCTCACGTTCATCCATGAGTCAGAGAGTACCTCACTCTGATGCCCCCCCCCCCTCCCCCAGCCCTCTTTGTAGAGCTGACATACCTTCATTTCCCCGTACACCATCCTATCCAATTTTAGCACATTTCATCTGCTTCTTTACCATTGGTTGCCAGCTGACAGGGCTGTTAGTGTATCGTTACTGCCAAGCGTGCACTCTCTATGTTCAGTTGTAGAGGATGTGCTAGTTTCTGACTGTCAAAAACTAAAAATAAACGTAAGGCTCAGTCATTGATTTGTACTTTGTTCAGTTCAAGATGCAATATTCAGTTTGCAAACATCCTGTGAAGTTTCAAACTCGGGATCATATTTCTACATAGCACGTATCTACTTCAACACTGAACCTACTCTGCAGCCGTAAAAAAACTTCTTTTACTCTTTACTCTGGTCTAAGTAGCAAACTTGGCTCCATTGCAGGCGCTATTTCTGTCCCTGATACACACAGTAAAACACACTGCAGCAGCATATATTCAGGCCTGTTTTTCAAAATAATGGAATATGCAGTTTGTTTCTGATGTCTTTTGAAGTCTCTGACATTTTGCGGAGAGACACATATTTATGTACACAGACAGATATGTACTGAACACACACTGTGTGTAGGCTGCCCAGTTTCATGGGGATGCAGATCAAAGCCATTTGTGTCTGTGTTGGACTGTCTTCGTCCTCTTTTTTCTCTCAATATTTCCAGTTTTTTCAAGGCTTGCAGATATGATTTAGTTGAAATCCAGGGCTGTCTAAGTAGTTGAAACCAGAAAAAAAAAGATCACATAGAACTAAAGTAGAAGTTTTCTACACTGATTATTTCCTTGTGAACTATATGTACGATACACTCGGACAATGAAACCTGTACGGAGGTTTCACTCTGGCCAGTGAAAGCAATATGCAGCATTTCTTCAGTGAAAACACTTTGATAACAAATCACAAAAAACAACACATATATATAATACATATAGCAGCTAGTGGAGCATTGAGCTGCTAAAGTAACAGATGTTCCCTGTAAAGACTTGCTGAAACAAGGAAAAGTGATAAAGAATTAATGTGACTAGAATCAGCCAATCACAGGCAGAGTAGGGCAGCCTTCACTGAACAGAGGCAGTGGCAAAGAAACATAAAAAGAGTGAGAACACTGGGAGTCAGTGCGACATGACGTGTGATAAACAGCGGAAGGTTGACATTGAAATCCAGACTTTTAATCCTGAATAGGCCGAGGCGTTTATCGTCATTCTTCAAAAGCTTGAGACCGCTGCGTCTTCTCTGCTCAGTGGTCTAAAGTGGGAACATGAAATGCCACGATGTAACTAAGCACAGGATTGTATCTGAGAAAAGCTATCCGCTAAATTAGGCAGTTAGATTACAGAAAGTAAGTGATCCTAAAGCCAACTACTATCAGAGAACACACACATACTTTTACTGGCCAACAACAAGTGTTTCCCCAACAAAAAAAAAACATCAGTGATAGAGTCAAAGAGTGTCTGAGTGCAGGAGTTAATATTGTTTAAATGGCATTGAATGAAAACTTAATGGCAAGATATTTCAATGTGTACATATAAATTCATGTCAACTAGGCATTAACTATTATGTATAACTACATTATAATATGTATTAAATATTTAAAGATGATGATGTCATGGGATGAGGAATGTTTCGCTACCCTCCTTAAATAATGCTTGATTACCACTGATCTATAAAGTAACCTCACTCTTGATTAATTTATGCGGCCTGCGTTATACTGTCCACTTATGAAAAGTTGATCATACCTCCCCTCCTATCACAACTGGGAATTCTCATTGGCCATGACATATGTACATTTGCTGCATACTTGTTAGAACCTAAACATACTGTACAATCAACAAATATAACACTTCACTGCATCTATTTTGTACAGATTGTTTTTATTTTTTTTCTCAAACTGAATTTGTTTCTTATAATAAGCCACAGCCTTCAGCAAACATCTGTAAAAGTAATGTATGTGTATTGTAAAAAATGAAATCATCATATTTGCTTTACACCGTTGTTCAGCCTCTTTTTTTATTTCCATCTGTGAAAATGTATTCAGTCTGACATATCCCTGCAATGCAGCTCAATGGACTTACCAGTCTGGAACAAATAACAGTATTATTGTGAATGGATTACACTTACGCACGCCTGGAACACCTGTTTTGTGAAATCAAAATGACATAAATCCCTAATAAAATAAAGAATTTAAAATGAACAAAACTTTATTACACCACAGGAGATTAGGTTTGTGTTGACTTAGAAACTGAACTGACAGAAAATACTAAACAGCTGTCTGCTTCGCCGGCAGGTTGCCTGTCTGAAATCACCGTTTCAAAGAAGGGGATGTTCCTGTCTGGATAGACTCCCCAGGGGCTGGATAACTACCAGACTGCCTTGTAAACTGATTGTGGTTGTGACCAGGACAAAATTGCTGGCTGCAAACTCTGCTGTAATTCATCTATACTTAAAATGAATTCGCATCAATCTGAAAACCAATCAGGTCGGTAACTTCTTTTAGACTTTATGGACTTAAATAGGAATTTAAATATGCAGAATATCTAACAAGAAATATAGTCCGTATGTGAAGTTGAGAAATACCATTCGTAGCCAATTAAAGCAGAACACAGGAGTATGGAATATGTTGGAATTCTGCTGAGTAGAAACGTGTTGTTCCAAAACTCTGAATATGTGTTGAAGAATGAAAAACCAGAAGTCTCAGCACTTGGCCAAGAAAGAGTTGAGTCACTGATATTGATCAGTGCAACAGACTGTAATCCTCCCACAGATTACTGGGGTCATTCTAAGCTTAAAGAGCATATCTGGGTGTATTGTGCATGTCTTTTATGCATCTTGGTATCAAAATGAAATATTATTCTGGCTCCCGCTAGTGATGGAAACCTCCAACATGACAGGATTTCACTTTTTCCTGACACTAATTAGTCAGTAGCTAATAAATAAGTAACAAAGAAATCTTGGCTGATAATGAAAGAGACATCAGAGATACCGTATATTATTTATACAGTATCTTTTATACATTAGTTTTGCTTCATTTAGCCTTTCTACTTTAATGGATGAAATGCTAGGAGAGTCCATACTTGTGTGTATAAACTTTATGTATACTTACAGTATTAGTTATCTCTGACACGGTGATATGAAGAAATTGCCTGATAAATATTTACCACTTTCTGAGCAGTGCTGAGTGGAAATACTGGGGTGCAACTAAATATTAGAAGCAGAGCCGACTGGCCTTAACTGTGTTAAGTGTGTAATTTGAACCAGAAATCTGTATATGAAGAAATATCAGTCATTTTTGGTGCTGCATCTTGGAAATAGATAAAAAATAAAAACATTCTCATGGGTCAAGAGCATACAGACTGTTAGACCTTAATCTTTGTCACATGCTATAACACGGAACTAAAATGAGAAACAGGTGTATTAACCATACATTCTTGACTTTGTCAACGGATCCTTATTGATCTGCCCTTTGTGGCACAAATCCTCCTCAGTGCACAGACACAACTGTGTCCACATTAAATTCAGGCAAAATAAAAACACCAAAATGCTTTTCATTGGTACTGAGTTTAAAGGCTGCGTTTCAAATCTAACTCCGAACCAAGAGGTGCAGCAGCATTTTTTTGTGTTTGGTGTTTTTTTTAAGAGACACTCTGAAAGCATAAAAAATCAGCAAGGTGGCCTTTTTCTGCGTCTTTTTTGCTGCCATTTCCTGCCTCTGATAGTGTGAAAAGAGCTTAAATTGCTAGCAAGGGGATTTTAGAGAAAGCCCTGCTTGCACTCAGAGAAACTTCAGAGTCGGTGCTGAATGTGCAGGACTGATGCTGAAGTTTTAAAGAGTTGGGTGCCAACTTTTTTTGCCCTGCTTCTTAAAACACCTCCTGGTAGCATTTAGTTAGAGTTTAGGACCTTGCAGAACCTGTGCCTGCTTAAAGATATCGAGTAGGTATGACTTCATGTCCAGGCTTTTCAGGCTGGGCATATATACTTAATGTGATTGCTTACGTAACACGATAGTCTTGCATAGCCTCTGTTGATTTGAAGTATATTAAAGATTGTGCAAGAAGCAAACCAATAAGTGATTATCAAATGAACAGCATCTTTATGATTTCTGTCACCATGGCGGACTTCCCCGAAAAACAAATTCCAGTGTAGATAAGGTACGACCCTTGACCACTGTGCGCTGTAATGACTAACCTTTATAATCCTCCAAATATACTCTGATTACATAATGTTGTGTTATAATGTACTATAATTACATTAGTGTAAGAAAAGTGTGATTTTGTTTACCAAGAGCAGAAAGCCGCCTTTCATGTCCTGGTGCATGTCCTGAAGCTGCAAAGCAGACCCAGACCATCACACTCCCACCACCATGGTTGGCTTTTAGTATATTGCTTTGTGTTCTCTTTATGGAAAGTGTGGTGTGCGTTTTACACCAGATGTAACAGGACACAGGCTTTCCTACAAGTTTAACTTTTGTCTCATCAGTCCACAGAATATTTGCCCAACATTGTTGAGAAATGTGAAACAAGCCTTTGTGTTATTTATGATCAGTGGTGGCTTTTGCTTTGGAGGTCTACCACAGATGCCATTTTTGCTCAGTCTCTTATTTTTTAATCATTGCGATTCTTTAGATGTTGTTCTGGGATCTTTTGACCTCCTGGGTGAATTGTCATCATTCTCCTGGAGTAATTACTTTTTCACATAGGGCCAGACAGGTTTAGACAGCTTTCCACCCCTGCAATAAGTGAAATAATAAAGACATCTCTGTGTAATATTAAAATTAGTTTGATGATCTGAATAATTTAAGTGCAACTAATATGCAAATCAAATCAGGCAGGATTCAAATACTTTTCATCACAAACACATTTCTCTCTGAATTTTCTACCTGACTTTATGGTATGTGCAAATGTGATTCTTCCTTAGGCAATAGTAATATTCCACCAGGACTGGGATGGTTAAGGATGAATGTGAAAATAAAGGATAATAATACTAAGGATAATAATGGACCGTAAAGGCTACGTGATTTGATTGTTTTTTACAATGGTTCTAAAGCTTGACACAGTCTGGGCTTTTGTCATGACAGCACAGCTAAGGGGGTTGATCGAGCCAGATGTACTGAAGGATGATGGGAACAGAGAGGGAGCTGGGTGGGCAGAGATGGATGGATGGAAGGATAGGCAGAGAGGGAGACAGAGAGGATGGATGAGTAGCAGTCACCAAGATGTAAGATGATGTGAAAAAGAATGGCAGATGCAGAGATGAAAGATAGCCCAGCTGGAAAGACCCCTACCCACCATGCAACACTCACACATCATCTGGTGTTTACATTTTTATACTGAGCTATGTGATACAAAATAAAGGAAATAAGTGAGGTTGTGAAGGTGGAAAATTACTCTGATTGCTGCTATGTCTTTCTGTTTTTCCATTATGTGTGATGGTTTTATTTTTAAAACCAAATGACAGATACCCTGGATCATTTTAAAAAGCAATAAAAAAAAATAATCTGGTGCTGTTGGTAATGTATTGACAAGGGGACATGACCGGAGATATGATGCCCTGTATCGATGTATGGGATGGTCATCATCTCGTGAATTACAGGAATGAATTCGAGGTAGTCTGGTGACAAGAAGGCAAAATGGCAGCTTCTATTTGAGTTGGGCGCCTGCCACATGAACTAGGGAATGTACACACACACTTAGATAGAATAGGCTGGTAGGTTAGATAGTGCCAAATCTCAATTGTGGACACCTCAGAAGCAAAAAAGATTAACTTTACTGAAGTTAAAGTAGCAAGTACTCAAATAATGAACAGCTATAATACATCCAGTAAACCTTTTATGGTCAAACCCCCTCAAATGTGAAGCGTTGATGCTTTTTTGCTACTTTAGTGGAGGGTCATAACAGAGGACAACTGGTCAAATGTAGTATAGCCCCGTCGCCTTTCTTGTGACAACTAGTGCAAAAATTGCGATGACATTTTGTAGATACATTCATGGTCACCAGAGAATGAATGTTATTGTCTTTCGTGAGGTTTTGTAACTAACGTAGAGTTCATGGTTCCCAGAGAACGAACCGTAATGGTTATGGTGATCCTGACCATTCAACTAGCTCCACCAGCATGTCCGAAATGTGCATGGCTTTATCTACTGCAGTGTATTTATACCTACCAGACCTAACAAACCGTGGTTCAAAGCGGCCTGGTGGCTCAATGGGTTAAGCGTCAGACTGGAATGCAGAGGGTCGCAGGTTTAAAAACCCCCTCTGGCTCCTAGTCCTTCCTTTACCAGGTGTGTCCCTGAGCCAGACACCCAGCGCTAGCTCATTGTAAGTCGCTTTGGATAAAAGCATCTGCCAAGTAAAGTAAAGTAATGGTCTCCAAATAGAAAAATATATGGTTGGTGATGAATCCATATGTACCACCAGAGTGACATTTGAGGTTAAGTCTAGGTCAATGTCTAAATACGTGTGCTTGGTTATGGTGCAGTTTGGGGCAAATGTGAGCAGCATCACCAGGTCATTGCTTCACTTTGCCCAATATAACTTTTAAAGCTTCTGGATTTTAATAGGTACCAGTTGATTGTAGGCTTTAAGCTTAGTTTAATAAAGTTTAATAAAGATAATAAAGACAAGACTGTGTATTAATGTCTGGCATTTTGTCATTAACATAATTTTTATAGAGTTAGTGAGTCACAATACATGATGTAACTAATTGACAATCTGATTTTGTCAATCAGTGTACTATATATTTGGCTTATTGTGAACATGTCATAGATATAGTAGTAGTGCCATGGAAACCAGAAACATGTAAGGGAAACAATGAGGACAGTTTTAACATTATTTTAGCAATGCAAATAGTAAAATATAAAAATATATACAATGAAGCCAGAAATAATATAAGCTCTTGCCAAAGGTTTTTCATTATGAGTTTTTAAAATGCACAGTACACATCCGTAGTCCGACAATATGTAAATGAGCACTTGGCCTAGCATACTGGGTAACTGAGCTACATTTAAAGATGGTTGCAGCTGGTGTTTGCTGTGCTGTCTACACTGAGGTCTTTGTTTATTATGTTTGTGTGTGTTTGTTTTGGGGGCATGTGGTATATTTGCATTGTATCCATTTTCACAGCTGCTGTAGCTTGACATGCAAGCAAGTAACATTGCACTCACATTTGTTTGCTACACACACGAACACACGGGACGCAGGCTTGACGGACAAAGAACTACCGAAGGAGGGCGATTGGGTAATTTCATGTATATATATATATATATACATATATATATATATATATCTCACACACACACACAAGACATTTAGAGTAACTGGATAAGTCAAAAGCAATATACGCGTGGGCGAAACTCTTTATTACACCAGATTGTGCTGATTCACAGTTGTGTGTATACACAATATTACACGCTTTAAACTTAAACTCATTGTATTACATTATCAATTTGATGTTGTTTGATCATAAAGTACACCTGCATGGATCATAACGGGAATCAAACGGAAGCAGCTTGTATTTAAATGACCATTTTCTGTTCACGCACTGAAAAGGCCAGCAACTTGTTTGTGCATGTGGTCCTCTGGTGTGCACACATCAGTCGCTCTGTCTGATGCCTTTATATTTATCTCCTCTTGGAACACTGGCTACCCTATTTATTTATTTTGCTGCACTTTTTAATCAAGCTGCTGTTCGGTTGAAGGTAAAAAAAAGACAACACAAAGTTCTTCTGTAGCTTCTTGAACAGCACGATCTCTGAAAAGGTTATTTGAAGAACTATTTAATACAACCATGTTCTGCACAGGTTATTATTTTTCTGGCGGAACGTTTTGGATGGAGATCTATCTATAGGTCCAGCTAATTGAAACACAGCTAATCCACAAACTGTAATGTTTCTACATCTGTACAAAAATCTTTTTCACTCTGCTCCTACTTTCTATTTTTAAGCTTAGAAATAAATAATAGGCGCAGCAATCTCTTCCCTCTGCACAGTCAGGTATAGAATAGAAAGCCTAGTCTGTGAATCTGCAGTGCAGTGCTCTAGACACACACACACAGACAGACGCTGTTCTTCTCCTGCTTACTGACCTGTTTCAATAATTCACAAGAAGCTGGCAATGGGCTCTATCCCTGGGCTCGGTCAACCACTGCACACAGGCACTCACACACAAACACACACTTGCATAAGAAATAGTGTTTACAATGCTTTTACATCTATGTTTGCAGCTGAACGTCTCAAGAAGGCTTCACAGACTCTGCAGGGACTGTTTCCCATCCAGGTTGTTTGTCCTATGAGACAGAATCAACTGTCCGATTTGTCCAACGTGGCACTTTTCACACAGTTAACTGGGACACTTGGTTAAATTCCACTTTCGAACTAACAGAAACTATAAGAAGCGAAGTCTTTTGTAGTTATTGAAATCTAACCCATGAAAATGTTGGACCGGTGAACATGGCTGTCCACAGCAGAGATCAAAGACGGCATTGCTGCCAAATGTAGGTGCATATTTCATCAGAAATATATATATAAAAAAAACAGCATCTGAACTTTATCTTCTGACACAAATCAAAGCATGTTTTGCTGATGTGAAAGAGTTTCACAACATCAACAATCCAACAGCCTACACAAGCAAAGGTGATTGCATAGAGTAGAAAAGTAGAAGCTTTAACAAAATGTTTACGTGTGTCTTCTTACGGGATACTTGGAAATGTAAGTTTCAGATATAATCGTAACCATATATTTCCCCAAAAAATCAGCAATAGATAAACAAACCTAATGACCAGACAGCAGATTCTGAATGTTATTCATCCTATCTTATTCTGTAGACTGTTCATGTTATAAACTATAAAGTAAAGAATAAACAAGCTGCAATCCAGACGTCCTGCAGCTGTGGAGCCTAGTTAATGCCTTCTTCTAGCTTGGAGTTACATAAGATATTGAATAATTGAAGGTTATTATTTTTAGGAGACCTTTTTCTGTGGACAGAATTGCTTTTCCTTTTCCACGTGGGGATTGTTCAAAGCTTTCATCATCATCAGGAAGCCATGTAAAGTGAAGTTACTGTGGCGTGTCACCCCAGGTACTCGATCTCATTAAAGGATACATGCGCTGTCGCAAAGTCCGGACCAAAACGGAGTGAGTGTAGTCTCACCCTGGGGACGCAGGCTCATTTGACTGCACATGGTGTCTTTTCGCACAGGAAATCTACAAGAAGCTAACCACTGGCCCATCGTTTATATAATGCTGTTGTGTGATGCAACTTTAATGCTTTGTGCTCTAATGGATTTCATCAAAGTTTAATGCTGCTTCTGCTGCGACTGTAGGATTGCTAAAAAAACGAGACTAAGACGTGTGTACTTTTTTTCTTTTTGTGTATATTTTGAGCATATACAGGTGGGGCAGACTAGACTGTGTACAGCTGATGAATTTCATTAGTCAGTTTATGTTTGTAAGTAGCCGTTCTAACAAAGTTACATAAAAGCCTTGGACTGGATTCTGCTGTGGAGGCAAAACCACTGTTCCACTTTGTAGTCGCTGTTGTGTTTCTCTCATATTCAGGGTGGAAGAACATTGAGATTTTAAAGGAGTTTGATAAATAAGCAAATGTTTAGAGACGAGACAGATCGGTCGTTCACTCATAAGTGAAAGCCACCTTGCTAAATGTGCAGCATATGTTGCACGTGCCAGTGGATGGAAAGCTCGAGTCCTTGCGCGTAGGACAGATTCTGCATATTAACACATTTGCTCTTTGGCAGTTTTGCTGACAAAGAGTCTTTATTTTACCTGCAAAATAGCTGTAATAGCTTTTTTCTCTTTAAGGTCATATTGAGAATGATGAATGACAATGTTCATCCACCTTGACCATTAAGCTAAGTCGAACACTTCTGTCTAATCATTTTATTGTCTATTCTTTTCAATAGAGAAAATAAAAAAGCTCTGTTTGGTCAGTCCCACCTGTGATAGCAGTCCAGTGGCACATTTAGGACAGGTAGATATTCTAAATGCGATAAAGTAGAGTGTGTTTGTGCTGCTCCAGGCAGATTTTGGTATGGGGCAACCGTGATATCACTTTGTACGCACGTGTGTGTGTGTGTGTGTGTGTGTGTGTGTGTGTGTGTGAGATCCTGCTGATACCGGACACCACCACACTATTGATGGGACGCTCTTTCTACATCTATCTTGATGGCCTTCTGCTTTTTCTCTTTTCTACTTTTACATGAATTCCACCTTTCGCTGCGTCTTCCACCTCCCACCATCATGTTTTGTCTTCAGGTTTCCTGCCTCGTCCTACCCTTCCTTCCACCTTACTCTTTGCCCTCATTGTTTTCCTCCTCGCCTCGTTTCGAGCCCTCCCTCCCCCTCGGCTCCGTCCTGCTGCCTCAGCCGGTACAGAAGCAGCCTTTGTTTCAGATGTGCCCTCTATCCTTTGAAGGAGGAAAGCTGACAGGGAGGGAGGAATATAGGAAAGAAGCGAAGCATGGACAACACAGAGGAGAAGAAGAAGCGGGTGTGGTGCCGAGTGGGTGGAGGGGGGCAAAGGAACGGAAGGGAGGAAGAGGGATATGTTTGGATCAATGCTCCGTGTTGCTCAAGTCATTGATATCTAACAGCAACAGCACGCCAGGGCAGATTTCCTGTGTGGATAGGTTCAATCTATAAGATGAGCTTCAGATTAGCACACTTCCACTTGGCTCAGTGGTGCACAGTTACAGCTGCTTAGTTCTCGGGTGAAGGCCAGCCAAGCAGTTTATTGATAATTAGGCTGTTTTCGAACACAGTCAATGCAGGAGACCCGTGTACACTTGTACTGTGCTGTAGAACAGGTAAATAAAGAACAAGTCATCATATAAGTGGTGGAGATGTTAACAGAGAAACACGTGTCACCGGGAGCATTATCACTGTCAGTTCCGGGTTAATTGCTGAGTCCAGTATTTAACACCCACATGTTGTTCTGTTGTTCTTCTTGTCTAGTGACGGAAAACTGAGTTTTGGACTTTTGGACCTGGCCCATCCTCCATGATGTTATAGCTGTGGTAACATGTGATTCCTGAAGCACAGAGTTGTCTCCTTTCACATCTCAGAAGGTGAGGCGTTTTTTTTTATTTAACATTCCTTCAGGTTTTCCTTTCTTATATGATACAGCTTAGCTCAACATAAAAACAACACCCTCCGGGGTCTAACACAGCTGAGTTGTGTCCGGTGTGAAAGTAATGTGCACTACAACATCTCAAAAGCTCGCTAGTTAAATGTTTATCAATAAAGCTTTATTAAAAAAATCTTAGGGATTTTTTGATGAATTGTAATATTTTGAATATTATTATTCTCCATTCATAAACGTCTTTGGGTGACGCTGCATCCCCAAGGTGTTAATTACACATAGGATTAGGTTTATAAGATTATATATTAATAACAAACATGATTGACTCATTTGTGAGCATTACAAGTGGTTCATTCTGGACCTGGAAGCAATACTTTTTATACAGAAACACTGGTTTAATTATCAGAATGTACAGCTTCTTATCAAACTCTCCGCATAACAATAAAATGTCTATAGATGATCGTTTTCATTGTGTGAACTAGCAGCTGACCAGGTGAAGGTGTGAGGATTGAACAGGCCAGCCCCTTCTCTCTGTTAGCACACTGTGACGTTGCTCAGCAGAGTTTGAGTCACAGCAGTGAGGACTTCATTTGGTAGTAAAGTAAGAAGCTTTGGCTGCATCACCACGGTGCCAGAGTAGCGGAGTTTGGCCTGGAAGTAGAGACTGAGACATGGAAACGACATTGGCAGTTTGGCTTTGGTAACCTGAACAGTCCTATTTAGTTCTCTGGATGTTTTCCACAGAAACCTGACTAGGTCTGCTTTGCCCTTATTTAATTGAGGTGTGAATGTGGAAGTGAGTAAACTAGTCCACTTACTGTTTGAGCGCTGGAATTGTTCTTCTGTTTTGCTAATAAACTTTTTCTCCCACCCATCACTCCCATTTTTCCCCGTCCTTTATCTGAAAACTGATGTTTTCAGTGTGGAATATGTTGTCATGTTTGTCTGTCTCTGAAATGCACGTATACCTCCGTAGCCCTCTGACAGCGCGCAGCTGATTCCCTCTCTCCCGTGCCCCTGTTGCTCTCTCTCTCTCTCTCTCTCTCCTGTGCCTTATCCACTCTTCAGCTGGCTGTTAGATCCACACTTCTACCCCCGATATGTCCCTCTGGGATGTGGCTGACTGCTGAACTCAGCTAGAAAGAATTAGGAGGGAAACAAGAGGGAGAAAGTGCAAAGAGGAAACAGGCAGGAAAGTAGAGGCGGGGGGGGGAGTCGATTCTGTTTGAGAAAATTTGCTAATTATAGCTACATCTGTAATCCTGGTATATTTCCAACCTTGACGCTGTGTTCATAATAACCAACTGCTGTGCGTTGTGAGCCATACATTTGTGAAAATGCCTCGGGCGATGTGAAATCTGCCCTGACCATAACAAATCTCAAACACGGGCGCATTAAGGGTGTTTGCTGAGGCACAGTCATAGCTAGAGGAGGAAGATTTGCAGCACATCATCTCAGTCCTCTTCAGCTGGACAAGTGCCTGCGTGGCTCAGTTGGTAGAGCAGTTGTCTACGGTCCTTGTGGTTGGTGGTTTGACTCCTGGTTCCTCCTGGCCACATGTCGAGGTGTGTAGTTCTGTATCAGTAATCGTTGGGTTTGTGTAACACTGTTGTTTCACCCTTTTACCCACAGCAACTCACTTTCATTGATTTAGTGACAGCAGGAATGAACAAGTGAGTCTTTCACATAATAAATCTCATAGTGTCAACAAGTGGTGTAGGATTACTGTTGGCTGGAGTTTGGTGTCATGAAATCGACCTGACTTTTTACCTAAAGCTGAGTATCGTTGATGAGTCTTAGATAGAGAACTTAGATATAAGTTAGTATGAGCTCTAAAACTGCTGGATCACACATTTCTAATAATGCAATTAGCTTTTTCTTTAATGAGATCCTGATGTGTAGCTGAAACGATGGTAAATTCTTACATTAGTCAAGTAGTTGAAGTTATTTTGATAATTAATTCAACATTTAAGTAGGTTTTTAAGCCATAAAGGTTTCAGCGCCTACATTGAATGAACTGCTGCTTTAGACATAACAAGACTGAAGCAAACCACCTTAAATCTATAATCAGTGAATAATCAGAATTATTTTTCGTCAGTCCCGTCAGTCATCCTCTGCTCGAATGTGGTGACACACTGAAGGTGTGTGAAGGTGAGATACACACAGAGGCACTCTCTCTCTCTCTCTCTCTCTCTCTCTCTCTCACTCTCTCTCTCTCTTTTAATTTCTCTGTCTTGCTTCAGGGAGAGAGGGAAAAAGATGGGAGATCAAACAGCAGCATGTGTTTGTTTTTATCTTCTTAATGAACAAAGTGCCACACATTTTAATGCTTTGGAGTTCACTTCGAGGTCTGCACGCCGATGGGGGAATTCAACCCGCAACCCTCCAGCTTCCGAGAGCGACTTGAACTAATGCTCTGTAGAGCTAAGGCACTGTGTGTGTGTGTGTGTGTGTGTGCGTGCGTATGTCAAAGCCCTCGACTCCGCAGCAAAACACATCAAAGTGAAAGTCAAGTCTCGCTGTGTCCCCTGCTCACTTTGATGAATGGAGGCCTGGATGGATGAATAGATGGATGGAGAGAGGAATGGATGAATGAATGACTGAGAGTACGGGGAGTTCAGGACGGATCGACGGATGAGGGGGTTGGGAGAATACGTGAGGTGGAAGTAGATGGATGAAAGGGTGGGTGAATGGGTTTGACCTTTCCATCACCCTCTTCAGAGACAGCCCCGCACGGTCACACTCTCCTTTTTCACTTTCTTTTAACATTTTCCCTCTTCACTTTGCTTCTCTCTTACTTTAACTCCTCGTTCCTTTTTTTTTTTTACACTGCTTAAATAACATTGCTTTTCTACTCCCCCCCCCATCTCTTCCTTTTCTGTATTTACTTCCGCTTTACATTTTCTGGAAGCTTGTGAGTGTGTGTGTGTGCATGCTTGCAAGCTCACTCCCAGAGAGTTCACACACTCCTTGGATCCCTGGGGAGAGTCCTGCCGAGGGGCCAGTCAGGCCAGGGTCACCAAGCGCACCTCATTCCCCTTCTTTGTCTGCCACCCCTGTGGGATAATAGGTTTTAAGGATGGGTTGGGGAGAAGGACGAGTAGAAAGATAAAAGAGAAAAGAAAAAGGTAATGGGAGGAAATGCAAATACACAAGACACACACCCTTAGGTACAGTATTTAGTCATGCTTCAACCTCTTACTTTTATTCCCTTTGCTACTTTTGTGTGCTGCTGTTAGTCACGCTCAACACTTTCAAAGTGGTCTTTGCTTCCCTTCTTGTTTTCCCTCAATCAACAGCAGCAGACAAACGCTACCGGCATGACACACATACCCCAAACGAGATGCACTAAAGGACACAGGTGCAATTTTCCGGCATCTAAGTCTGTAGCATGTATTTGACTGGAAGTAGTAGTGTGTCAATGTCAAACCGCGTCCGTGTGTTCCTCTGACTGCACCTGTAAGTAGGCCTCACTGGGAGTCGACCTCTGCATGAGGATTGGTTTTGTACGAGCATGACATGAGTGACAGACATATTAAAGCAAATCTAGGATAGCAACAAAGAGTGGACCGGTCTAAGAAAATATGTTATCCAAGCCTTACAGTCGTTCAGCAGCAAGTGCCACTGTGACAGGTGCTGCCAGTCTTCGTGAGCATGTTTTCCCCTATTATAACAAAGAAGTTAATTTGAGAGCTATTTGTTGATGCTGAGAAGTTGGACACATTTGTTTGGCTGAATAAAAGGGTATTAGATATCAAACAGACAAATCTACTCAGTTCTGTCCTTGTTTTCTGTCGAATTAGGCCAATTTCTACATGTTTATGAGATTATGACACGCAATATTAGTTCACAAAGAAAGCCCCTCAGGAGTTTGTTTCCTGTTGTATGGACTGTGAGCTTCTGTCTCCATCACTACCTCATTACACTGCACACAGGCCCATTTCTACATTTTGAACATCCGCTCAGACGTTCTTGGCTATTCTCTCCATCTCTCCGGTCTTCTCTCACCGTAGGCAGTAGCAGGAAATGGAGTGTGTGAAACAGGACGTGAGGGTAGCCATACTTGTTTGTTTTATACTGAATCCCCTCAGCCTGGCTGGAAACCAATGATGGGTGATAAAAATGGATGGAGACAGTGAGGTTGGGGACGCAGACAGAGGCTGGTTATTGCTCCATCTTTTTTTGTATGCTCGTGATGGCATTTCCTATTACAAAAGGTTAAAGGAAGTGGAAGGCGTTGACGTTATGAGCCAAACAGCAGCAACATATTCAGCCAAACAGACCGGAGAAAAAAAACATACTCAAGAAGAACATTAGACACTATATGTATGTAGAACTGCTCATAAAAAGACCTTCCTACACCACATTGTAGTTTAACAGTACAGTCATTATAATGACTCAGATCTCCACAAATGATAGTTTTCTTCCACTATGTCCATATTAATTTCCCATCGCTCGAAGCAAGTCGATGGCAAGAACCAGAGACACACATTCAGTGGCTGTTTTACTGTAAATGTGAAATAAATGGCATATTAAGGTAAGACGTTGTATGGGATTTGGATCAAAAGTAGATTTATGAATGTGTAAAATGTAACACATGCTTCACACCGTGAACTGAAACATAGACTAGAACACCAACAGAAATGAGATCATCATGATATGGAAGCAAAGAAAGGCCAACATTTAAATCACCTGAATAAATATAATTATAATAAAAAAAGTTACAAAGTTAGTTCCAGTCAAATTTAGAGAATGTTAGTGAATAATTTACTGAAATGTAATAATTTAGTCTGAAATGTTTTTATTAATTGAACCTAAATAAAAAAATGTGCATGTTGATTAGATACGGTCTACTGACACACTAACAGCTTGTATGTATTGTATTACCATTGTTACTATTCTTAGTGAGATCTAGAATACTGTTCCCACACTTACTCACTGATAACACTCTGTCATTCAGCACATTTCAAACAAATTTCTCTCTCTAGTTCCCCTTTTTCCCCACCTCCCTCTCCTTCACCTCTGTCTCCGTCTTTCTATTTGTGACTCTATTATTCCGACTGTGTCCCTCTGCTTCGCTCAGCCATCACTTTGTCTTCACCTGTCTGACAGTGTGCTGCCGATGACGTGAATGCATCCACATCCATATATATCACAGCTCACCGGCAACAGTGGTATACAGACACTATACAGATACTACACTTATTTTGAAAATACTGTGTCCTACTGTGCATCGTACACACCTTAAAGTAATAAATGCCTTGCTCTAAAGGCACAAAATATAAGACATTATTTAGGCTTTGGGTGAGTTTATTATGCGTGCAGCCATGAGAGTAATTGATTGTATGTGCTGAAGAAATTCCCCGATGCACCTTTCAGTTTAACTATCCAACACTCTGCATTTATGTTCCCTCAGATGCACACGTTTCTCTTTTAAAAACCGATGTGTTCAGTCAGACAGCTTGCAGATGCTATCCTTCCTTCCCTAAAGCTAAATGTGTCTCTACCAACATGTCTGGCGCTTTTTCTTGTTCTCTCTTTTTTTCCTCCTCTCAGATTTCCCCTCGTCCTCTTCCTCCTAGCTAGATCTATCTTATCTCTGTCCTTCTTTCTTTCACGCTGTGGTTAGTTTCCACTCTTCATCTGCTTCTCCGTTTTTCTTTCTGCCTCATTTCTTATTGAGCACCTTGGTTCAGCATTACAAGGTTTTCATTCTCTTTCTTCTTCTTTTGTGTTTTGGCTTGCTTGTCAATGTGAGTCATTGTGCAGTACATTGCTCTCTCTCTGTGTCTCTATCTATCCATTCCTTTGTGTATACCTTCACCTCCCTGCCTTTCCTGTGGTAAAAATAGATGTTTGAGCATATCTTAAAGTCATAGGAAAAAGCATGTCCAGAGATTTTTTATCATTAGTGGTGATGTGTTTTGACGAATACATTATGTCACAAAAGTGAGCACACCCCTCATATTGTTGAACATATTTTATTTACACTTTTCAACTTGTAAATTTGCTTTTCCCCCAAAATAACTCAAAACACAGTCATTAATGTCTAAACCCCTGGCAACAAAAGGGAGTACACCCCTGTGAAAAATGTCCACATTGTTCCAAAGTTTCAATATATTGTTTGGACGCCATTATTTTCCAGCACTGTCTTAACTCTCTTGGACATGGAGTTCACTAGAGCTTCAGAGGTTGCCACGTCTATTCCTCCATGACGACATCACAGCTGGTGGATGTTAGAGACCTCACGCTCCTTCACCCACCGTTTGAGGATTCCCCACAGACGCTCAATAAGGTTTAGGTCATGAGACATGCTTGGCCAGTCCAGCACCTTTAGCCTAAGTTTCTTTAGCAAGCCAGTGGTCATCTTGGAGGTGCATTTGGGGTTGTTATAATGTTGGAATACTGGCTTGTGGCCCCAGGGGGGGCATTATTCTCTGCGTCAGTATATCTTAGTGCATGTTGGCATTCATGGTTCCCCTCAATGAACTGCAGCTTCCCAGCACCGGCAGCACTCATGCAGCCTCAAACTATGATACTCCCACCACCATGCTTGACTTTAGGCAAGAAACATCTGTCTTTGTACTCCTCACATAGTTGCCGCCATACACTCTTGACACCATCCCAACCAAAGAAGTTCATCTTGGTCTCATCAGACCACAGGGCATGGTTCCATTAATCCATGTTTGACACGACAGCCGTGCAGACCAATTTCATGCAGTGTGCGGCATATGGTCTGAGCATTCACAGACTGACTCCCTACCCGTTCAACCACTTCAGCAATGCTGGCAGCACTCATAGAGGTGGTTTATTTTCAATAGACCACCTCTAGATATGACTCTGAGCAAGTGCACTTCTTTGGTTGACCATGACGAGGCCCGTTCTGAGTGGAACTGATCTTGTTCAACCGCTGTATGGTCTTTGCAGCTGTGCTACTAATCTTCTTATAGTCTAGGCCAGGGGTGGCCAAGTTCGGGCCTCGAGAGCCGCAGCCCTGCTTGTTTTCCAACCCTCAAGTCGTTAACCAGGAGCACACCTGGATCAGGTGTTTTCAGCCAATCAGAAGCTGTAAGTGCAGGGATGGTTGGAAAACAAGCAGGGCTGCGGCTCTCGAGGCCCGAACTTGG
>JAUMTR010000004.1:12957575-13021766 GCA_032270685.1 Microctenopoma stevenorrisi | reverse complement strand
AAAACAAGCAGGGCTGCGGCTCTCGAGGCCCGAACTTGGCCACCCCTGGTCTAGGCCATCTTTATGTAGAGCAAAAATCATTTTTTCAGATTCTTTCAGGTTCTTTGCCATGAGGAGCCACGTTGAACTTCCAATAACCAGGAAAAGAGAATGTGAGAGTGATAACACCAAATCCAATACACCTGTTCCCCAGTCACACCTGAGACCTCGTTACACTAACGAGTCGCATGATACCAGGGATGGAAAATGGCTAATTAGGCACAATATGGACATTTTTCATACACTCACTTTTTTGCCAGCAGATTAAAAATGAATGGCTGAGTTTTGAGGTATTTCAAGGGGACAGCAAATTTACACTTTATATACAAGCTCTACACAGACTACTTTGTGCAGACTATTGTGTTCTTAGTGTTGCCTCATGAAAGAAAAATACAAAACAATACCAAAAGGGTATACCTTGTTATTTGCAGGACTGTAGTGGCCAAAAACAAGGTCCAAAGCTTTTTCTGTAGCCAGTGTGTGAAGTGTAGGCCTGAGTTGAGTAGATAAAACCTAGGTCTCTATCTTTATCCAAGCCAGCAGCATAAACCTCAGTATATGATCAACTTTAAGTAAAACTACTTAAGTACCAACAAATACCACTAATACTCCTGAATATTAGATTAAACAATGCATTGTTTAATCTCTGCACCACGTGCTGAACGAGCATTTGCATAGATCTGTAAAGAAAGTATTATATGTCGAATGTTTCTAGGTGCATGTCGTGTTTTATGTGCTCTCTAAAATCAGAAGCATGCAAGTGTACCTGGGAAGTGTGTGACCGAGAGGAACCTGGAAACGATGGCAAACAACACCGAAAAGAAAACAAAAGCATGAGAAGGCGGGGCAGACACACAAGAGTGACACTCTTTATCTGTGTTTTTTTCTCCGTTCCATGATTCCAGTTGTTAACTGCTGCGGGAGACATTGAGACAGGAAGTGCAACACAGTTGTCCAAATGTCGACATAGATTACTCTGCTCATTGGAGAAATATGCTGTCAATTCCCTCAACAGGAAATGGGCTGCCTACAACTTTATAATGGCCTGTGTGGGAGTGTGTGTGTAAAAGCCTTCTACTTTTCACACCGTCAGCACAGTGTATACACTAGTACAGCTTAAATACAGATTAGTATGTTAGTGTAAAAGGCAACATGCAGTGTGATCAATAATAAATCAGCACAGTAAAATACTTGAACTGTTTACAACAGTTTACTGTAAACAGTAGTGCCATGTATCACGTCAAAGCAGAAGAACATACAATATAACAATTAATATTAATTCAACAAAACATTGTCTCATACATTTGCTCTTCTAATGTTCCATCTAGACAAGCGCAACTAATGCAGTGGGTGGTGAGAGCCCAGTGTCAGGTTTTCATTTCTAATTACAGCTATTAACACTATTTTGTTTTGAAACCGCATGGCTCCATATGATGTTTATGAATAATAATGAGAAACAGCATAACTCTGCAGGCATCACTTAACATGTTCTGCTAACAGGTGTCCTATTTCATTCCCTGTTGATCCGGGTGCATCTAAGACTAGCCTGCTTCTTTACGTAAGATAACGAGTATCCGATGTGTTGGGACACAAGGTGTTGGAATGCCAGAAGAATAAAAGTGCAGCACAGTGGGTTACAGCAGGACATTGAAACACGGAGTGGCTCCTGGGTCAGTCATTTCTGACTACGCTGATTCCAACCCTGTCTGGGAGTGATCTGCCTACTGTATATGCATCACTCGCTCCAACCTCCAGCCTAGGTTAGTCATAGGCTAATCCTAACCACTGCTGCTGGGAGCTGATTCCCAGATCCCAGAATCTTGTTTATGGTGAATTTACAATTTAAGATGTATAGATTTACAGTGAACATACAGTACAGTGAATGTACAAGCAAGCAAATAACCTAATATGAAAATATGGCCATCAAAGCAATTAACAGCTTAACTAAATAATAAATCAACATCATATATTAAAATGTAACAAATAATAATACAATTTGAAGGAATCAGCAAAAGTTTGTAATTTTTACATGAAAATTCTGACGTGCCATAAATGTACACTTAAGGAGTGTAGTTAGGAAATCATATGTAATAATTACACTAGTCTACGTATGATCTGTGTTCTGCTGTACTGTGAACGTACTGCATGTTTTCTACCATCAACATTATGCTAGTCAAAAATTTGACTAGCATAATGTTGATGCATTATGTTACTTGCATTACTTGTACAACGCTTATTGAGCTACCAGGCAACCTGATTAAGCGTCAGACTGGAATGCAGAAGGTTGCAGGTTCGAATCCCGTCTGACTCCTAGGCCATCTCCTACCAGGTGTGTCCCTGAGCCAGACACTCAGCACTAGCTCCCTGTAAGTCGCTTTGGATAAAAGCATCTGCCAAACAAAGTAAAGTAAAGTAAATGAAATCTCAGCTGTCCAAACAACAATTACCTCAAGGGGATCAACAAAATAATTGAGTAGTAGAATTAACACTCTGCCTCTTTGCACAGCAGGGCTATCAATACAATAGCAGTTATCTTACAATCGAGCATCATGAAAATAACTAAATGCTATAACTTTATAATAGTCACAATATATCAAGTGCTTCTTTACAGGCAGGTTCATACACAATGTGTCAATGATTGTAGCTTATTTGAGAGCAACGGTGTTTTTCAGCTCTGGTTATAGAGAGAGATGCACACAGCACAAATCTACACCACACTACACTACACTGATCACCCTCTCATGACCCTCTCTCTAGAAAGCAGGTTGCCTTGATCAACCAAAGAAAAATGACTACTGACAGCATGTTAGTATTTTAAAAATGAATGTGTGAATCTAATACCTCCCTCTAGTAATTATGGAGCTATCTGCTGATCTGAAATAGTTAAAAAAATACAGTATCTTCAAATGAAATATTTATAAAAAAATGGAACATTCCTCACACACACACACACGCACACAAACACGCATTCACCGCAGATAGCAGATGATTCTATGACTGTGAAGTGACAAGTAGCTTTTGATGTATAAATTTAGATTAGTCACACTCCCTGGTATTACCAGGTGATCACACACACACACACACACACACACACACACACACACACACACACACACACGCGCGTTCAGGTATTTTTATTCAAGTGTTTATTCACACTCACACACACACAAACAAACAAGCTGTATTTAGCCTACTTATTGTGTTGTCTATTAGTGCATTTACACACATGCAAATTAGCATGCACACACGCACGCACACACACACACACACACACACACACACACAGTGGTGATCTGTATTTAACCTAGATACTAGTGATTAGCCGGAGGCTATAGCAATTTAGCACATGCCTACACACAAACACACTAGCAGTCACACAGACACACTGAGGATGACATAAGAGTACTTGAATACAATTATCTAAATGTATTCCTTTTTTTGGGTTTGCTCCTGATGCTGCAAAACTGACACATCTGGCATCTAACCCAAACAAAGTCGAGCACATACGTGTACTGAAATAAAAACACTAGTAAGGGTGACAGAAATTAGGGCGAATATAACAGAAAATATCAAATATCATGCAAAGGAACTCATTCTTTTCACTTGGTTTTTTAAAAATCAATCAAATTGTGTTTTCTTGGGGAGCAAAATGTCCAATTTGTATGCAAAACCTCCATCAAAAGCTCCCTGGGTTCCCAAAATGATTTAGTCTCAATTTAAAAGTGTGGCTTTAACTTTCACTTGGTTTTGATTCAATCACAGTTTTGAATATATGTCCTCCGCAGTGTTTGAAAAGAAGCATTTGTGTTCATTAAAACTGATGGACTATGCTGATTTAAATCCAGCATTTGGTGCGCTACACAAATGATTTACTTAGGTTCCACATTTTGTTGTTCCTCAAGTGTGCTATTGGCCAACGAGCTGCAACACAAGCTGTACCTTTAATTACATGACTTATTGTGCTCATAATCAACACTATATATATATATATATTATTAATGTTAATAATCTTTCAAAAAAAGATTGAGCTTTTTCTTTCATTCATTGTTTTCTTTTGCAGACACTTTTTGCATTGTTAAATGTTATTGCAGTCCACTGTAGTTCGATGGAACGCCACATAAAGGGCCACACTCACAGACACCTGGGAGCTGCCTAGTACCTCTTCACTCTGCTGCTTTTAGCCACTGAGCTGCTTCAGTGGAGCAGGCGGGGCGGCTTAATAGTCCTGCTCAAGGGCTTTTTGGCTAAAAGGTGTGCACGGAGGAGACCATATCGGATGCTCACTTAAATGGGCAAATACATTGTTGAATTTTATTTTTAAAAAGTTGATTCCCTGAGTCCATTGTAATGCACTATTGTTGCTGTGACATCATGGGACACCAGGGGGGCTAGGCAAGTTTAATATTTTCTCCGTATCCTGCAAATGGAGCTGCTCTGTGTTACTAGCCAGTGCTTCGCTCTCATTTCCAGCTTACTCTTGTGTTGCTTATCAGCATATATTAAATGACAGGATATATAACACCAGTAGTGGATATATTGGCCTCGCATGCACACCTGCTTACAAAGAATTTCTTGCTGTGTTTCTCTATAAAAGCATCATGGTAATTTTTTTCACCTGACCTTTTTCTTAATCCTGTATGTATTAGGTTTGGGGTTTGCGTGTGTGATTGTATGTACGTTTGTGGTGGTGTGTAAATAATGAAATAGTGTGCTCATGTTTGGATCCATGTAAATTATTTAACCAATCCCACTCTCTCTCACATGCACAAATACACTGTGCCACCCAGCCTTACGTTCTTCTGTCCCTCTCCTCTCTATTCTCTTTCTTATTGAGCACAGCGGTGGGCGAGTGAAATGAATCTTTAAAACTTTTAAGGATTTTAATGAATTTACATTTATTCAGCAGCTTCTCCAGGTCCCCGATGTTCCTCTAACATAGAACTAAAATCTTAATCAGACAGAATGAATAAATATAAAAGTCAAGATGAAGGTGAAGAAGACAGTGACGCAGGAAACTCAACTAATTCAACTACATATGTTGAATTAAGGTAGTGTGTGTGTGTGTGTGTGTGTGTGTAGAGGTGTGTGTTGCTTAAGGTTCTCATTTACTAATTTATTCACAACTCATTTTACATCAAATACCACATTATACAGATGATTTAAAAAATGAAACATATGTACATGTGATAAGTCAGTCAAACATTTTTGGGCTGCTCATGCTCATGTACTTTATTTAAGGGAACTAAAACACATGTGCAGCATCATGAATGAATAGTTTAAACGCTGGAGCTTCCAGATGTTATGTTCTTATCGGTGTCAACATAAAGCAATAAATGAGCCATCTTCTAATGGAGACGTGTTCAGCAGTGAAGCTTCAGTCACGGGGTCACCAACATAACATAGCAACAAAGCCAAGTGTGAAGGAAGAAGAATGTTTTAAGTAGTGAGGGGAGAATAAAGTAGTAAATCCTGCAGAGAAAAATTAATACCTCTTCCTTTATAATGTTAGCTTCAGTGAGACACCACCGTTGGTGACAGGGATACTGTGATCATATTCACACCTCTAATGTCTTCATTTTTAGACGTTACTAGTAATCAGCCTTTCTATTGATGCTGCCACTGCTGAGTTCTGACTATTGACTGAGCTGTCGATATTATGTTCTTCCTCTCCTGCTCTGGGGATTTAAGGTTAATGACTGTCCATTAATTTCAAAGTAATGACTATAAATTAGAAAATAATGGTGGTAATGAGCAAATGAGAAGAGGGCACCATATTGCTTATTTTAGTGGTAATCCATTATTCCCATAATGCTGTAGCAAAGTAACTGCACAATAACAAGGAAGCACTAATTAGGCAGGATATTGTTGTCACCATTAGCCTTTAGCTGTGATAAATAACATGACGTGACAATCTTGTATTTCCCATGTCCACAGGCACAATTTTCACCGAGCGTGGGCAGAACAAGTCCCCCTCCTTTTAATTCTGTGTTTTCGCAGTGCTTTTCAATCTGACTTGCCTTCAAATTAGCAGTGGGTGGCGCAGCAGGGTTTTTTTTCTTTTTTTTGACCCGGGTTTGGCTCTAAAGGCACAGACATCAAAGTCTGTTTTAGTAAAAGTAAAAGATACATATCTAAAACTATGTCACAAATACACATCAGACAAAGTGAAGACAGTAAAAATGGAAGTACTACTCAAACCTAATTTAGATCTACAATGGGAAACTCAGTTTTATGGATAAATTACGTTTTAAATAGGGTTTTGTGTAAGTAAGGGTTAGGCCTGTGAAGATTCTCACTCATTCAGGTGAAGTTGTCAGAAGGTTTAGTCGTGGCAACAGGACGTCTTTCTTTCTTTTAGTAGAGACGTTTGGTTCTGCATCCACAGAACTTCTTCAATCTGAGGTAAGTTGCTGCACCCATTAAATACAGGAAGGTAAAGCAGCCGTGTTCATGTAGAACGTATGCCGTGTTTACATAGTGTTTACATACTATTACACACACATTTAGCACAGCACTGTGCACATGAGCATTTGGTGTGATCACCCGTTACTTTAGGACTTTAGTTGTTCAAATCATCTTGGATAACTTGTCACAGTTGTGGATTTAGGGTGTTTCAGTGTTTTCTGCCACTGACACCAGAGCTTAATCTGAGCCATGACGTGCTGCAGGACTCTCTGTATTTGCAGGTTATCGTCTGCTGCAGAAGGAATTCAAGCTCAATCAGACTCTAGTACAATTTACAAAGAACCCTTACGGGGAGGCTCTTATTACCTCTAACATCTCCAGCAGGAGGCAATATGAATGAATTACACTTTTTGTGATGAAGCCTCTCGAAAAGCAGTTTGACTTTAGTGCAACATCGCGAGGGGCTGTGCATTCCTACACAATTAGTGAAAAGGCATCACGTATTTTGAAATCTATCTTCCTTCAAGTGGAAATCTAGTTAGACGAAAACAAAACATTCAAGTAATTCACATTTGCGATAACATTCAGAACTGATGGGTCTGCTGGGGATTGTCTTTTATGCGTTAGCTGTTTGATTGCTTGTGCACCAACACAGGAAAAACAACACGACTCAATAGCTCAGATGCAAAAAGCAAGGCGGTGGGCCGAGGAGAGGTTTCGGAAGACGAAGCCGCTCCTCCTGTGAGAAATATCCGTTCAGTGAAATCTGCCACGCTCTGGATCCCCAGCGAGAATTTAGCTGTTTTATTTATAATTGTTTAGAAGATGAAAGATGGCTGATTGTTGGTTATAATTTAAACTGCAATCAGTCCCTTCTTTTCCTCGCACGCTTCCCACTGTTTGTGCGCCTGTGTAGCACAGCAGAGTGAAGTAAGATGAGAGATGGATGGGCACAGAGATGAGAGAGGCAGAGATTTATTCCTCCACATTCACCGTTGCTCTCTCACACTGGCTATTTTCAGGCGCCTCACACACACGCACACACACACACACATAAACCAACAACATTTTATTACAAGCTAATACCATAATGTTTGCCATGACCTCCCACAATACTCTGCTTCACAGGCCAATCCCATTCAGTGATCTGCATATAGACAAACAAAAAACGAGGTCTTCGTGTATGTATGTGTGTATGTGTGTGTGTGTGTGTGTGTGTGTGTGTGCAGAGATGTACATGTGTGCCAAGTGCTGTGTGTATTCTTATGTAAGCATGCAGCCTCCTCTTGCCTCGAGGAAGATGATGGAAAGTGTTTGTCATCCTGCCACCTCTGTGTAGCTCCCTCTCTCCTGCTCTCTTTCTTCATCCATTCAAAACAAATGTGATTTATTGACACAACAGAGACGTATCCAGAGCAACATACCGGCGCTGACATACACAAATGGCCAATTAATTATAAATTTCAAATGCATATCAGCTGTGATGCACGCTGTGGGTCTGTTATTTCAACAGTGTCACACAATGTCATATGCTCAGCTCCCCCCGCACACACACACACACACACTGGAGGCGGGTGGATGATCCCACAGCCCGTCTGCAGACACTGCAGTGTCTCTACACGGCCACTGGGAGAAAGGAAGCTGACTGTGACTGAGTGCTGAGTCTGGATTAATGAACTTCTTTGAAGCTGCATCAAATATGTTTTGATGCATTAGTGTGGGGGAGCTGGAAAGACAATCTACAGGGGGGGGCACTGCTTCCTGCTGTAGAGCCTTGTCCCTTCTTTAATCTGACCCGTCTGTCCTAAAATAAGCAGTTTGTGAACTGATTAATCACAGAAGAGGAAGCGCATGTTGAACTATGTCAGGGGACAGTTTACAACAGCGATAACTGAGGAAAACGTTCAACAAATTAGTAAAATGTAACACATACATATATATCGACTCCCTGAGAAACACGCCACAAAGCAGCATTTACATTTAGTGGTTGAATGCACTGAATAAAGCCTGCACTTCATTGTACTGTTTTAGCCCATGGTGCATTTTAGATAGAAAGCTACTGTATCCAGTAACGTTACTTCAAGAGAGGTTTAAAGTCAATACTGCAATATACACAGCAAACAGCATGTATATTGTTTCACACACGGTACATTTGAATGTCAAAAAAGAAAACAAATAATACAACTTTTACATTATTAAATGAAAAACATTTTATATTGTTTATTATACAATAAAGCAGACACAGACAGGACAACAGATGAACATGTGCTAGTGTGGTTCAAGTGAAGTGTTGTAATATTAAAATACCAGGTCAGGTCAGTAAAATACTGTAGACAAGACAGACACTGCAAATTGTAGTGGTGCAATATTTAGCATGAGGAATGATCATTATTAGAAAAGAATTAAAATGTTTTGTGTGGTAAACAGCTTAAGGTATGGTTGGCTGGTGGATAGAGTAAAGCATTTAGGAGCTAAGGAGCCGATACATCATACAGGAGCTGACCAAACAGTTCTAGTTGCCAGGTGCACAGAAATATGACTTTTAACAAATGCTGTCATTGCTCCATAACAGGTGGAGACTTTATATTCAAAACAAGGCCTTTCCTGCAACGTCAACTCATCGTTTCCTACGTTAATGTGTGTGTGCTGGGCTCGCATCTTGTTAGTGAACATTGTGGCGCGTTTAGACACACTGTATTTCTCCAGAGTTGCTGCATGCCAAACAACCTGTAGTAATTGTGATAGTGCGCTACTGTTGTCATGAGTCTCTGCGTGTGGCAGAAAACGGTTCCAGAAAATGACTCCATATGCTGTGATGTTGTGGTGTTGCTCTGTGCTGCATTCCACCATGAAGGTTGTTTGAGCACATTTCAAAAGTTAGCTAAAAATGTTCTGGACACTTGAATTGAGACGTGTCTTCTCTCGTTGCTGTCCGTTCTTCTGCCTCTGTCTGTCTACGGCGGCGTTTCAGCCCATTACTGTCACAATCTGTCTCTTATATATTCCAATATAAAGCAGCCTGACCCAATTCAGATAGCTTAAATAAAATATTAATTGCCCCCTCTCACTTCATGATTAATGCGTTATACCCAAGAGAGCCCATTATAAAAATAACCCCCCCATGTAGTAGTCTTAGTTTTGCCGACTTCTTTAAACACCAGTTTCTTATATTCTGTCACATTTTGGTGAATTTCAGCGGTTTGACTTCAAGTGTAGTCTTTCCTATAAAATATTTAGACAGCCGTCAGCTCCTATGGTACATATTGAGAGTCACTGCATTGTCAAATGTCATTGCAAAATGTGCAAATCTTACATCTACATTTACATTACAAATATAAATCCCCTTAAACCACCACAGGTCTCATACCCTTTTAACATGTGACCCCATATAGCCCCATTTTTTTCCGATTGGATCTCGGTGAAATGCATCAAAGCTAGAAGCCAAATGATCTTTTCTGTATCTTTACCTAAGGTGCAGTGGTGCACACAGACATCTGTCTCTGTTCAGGTTGCTGGCTTGATTCTAATGCTCAGAAGCTCAGATGTAGACGTCGCACAGAGTCGTAGTAAAGTCAAACTCAGCTTACAACGTGTAAACAGTGTGCAAATAATAATAATAAAAATACGTAGCTTCACTATCTGAAGTGATTTCAGCATCAGTGGTTCATTTAACCCACCTGCATTGAGATGTGTGTTAATTTGTAAGATCTGAGTAGTGTCCAGTAAAACAAAAAAATGCTCACAACCCTACTCATTTATTGTGTGTGCCATTGTAGGCAAATAGTGTTGTGTTTGCTTCGTCAATCAAAATCAAATTCATGTCTCTGCAAATTAAACTGAATTGTGTACGGAAACGGAAACAGCCTGCAAGGATGGAATCCAAACGAAACAATAGACCTCCGTGTGATCCTGCCTTAGTTAAAATGTCCTGACATTGGTGTGGGTGTGAATACGTGCACACGTGTTGGAGTTAGTTGTGCGAGTGAGCCAGCGAAATGCACTATAGTCAAGTCTATTTGGCAGATTTGGTCTCACCAGAGACTCTGGCATTATTGTTTAAATCAAAATGTATGCATGTGTTGATCTGTATGACAATAAAGTGTATTTGTAATGGCAGAATAGATTAATGGGATTATGTTCTGCTCAGACATGGAGCGTATCTCACCCTCTTCTTTATGTTTTTGGCAATAAACTGTAGCTATGCGCTGTGACAGAGTGAAATAAATGGTGTCATTTTATTAGCATCAAACACTGAGAGGATGAAAACACACTACAGTAAAAAAAAAAAAAGTCAAAGAAGGCCCTTATTGTGTATCATATTTTTCAGATGATCTATTGTGTGTTAGATATGAGGAGGAAAAAGACCAGAAAGCTTTGGCGACATTGTTATATTGTACAACCGACACCTCTTAAGGCATTTTCACACCTTTCTTTGGTTTGTTGTAGTCATTTTAAGCCCAGAGTGGTTTGTTTGGGTGTATGAGAGCTATGCAATCACAATGAGACCTTGCTGAGAGGCAGGTTTGTTGGTTCATGACAACAAAACATGGACCTCTGTTTGGATGGAAAGTGTGATTCAAATATTATGGGTTAAAAAAAGCTAATTGATTAGTTAATGAAACGCTCCACTATTTTGTTATAGCACCGGATGCTTTGAAACTTGTTTCTGTTTTCTGGACTGTTTTTGCTGCCTGTGTTTTCAGCCAATGATTTTCTTCAACACACAAATGCGATGTGTGCATATGTACCGTTTCATTTCCTGTCATCTGCTTTTCACTCGACAGATTGAAGATATGCTTCTTCTTTTTTTAATTCGAGCAGACCCCTGCAACCCTGAACATAAAAAAACAGGCATCTGAAATGAATGGATGAAATTAGACTGAACCCATCTTTGCTACAGTCCACGTCTTTGCACTGACCTCTGATGTTTTCACACCAACTCTGTTTTGCTTCGCATCTGAAAGCATCTCAGTCAGTTTCATCGTATTTGTGTGTAGCTGACAGCACAAAGTGTGTTCTTTAATCAAATGCTGTCAATGAAAATCCACCTTTTTATGGAGACTGCTGTGTTTCAGCAGATATAACACGGTGGTGGATGCTTCCTCTGAGCGTCTGTTTCGTTCAGCAGCTGTAATGCACATACCCAACAGACACAGCATGTTACACGTGTTGAACTAAATTCAGCATTCCTTTTTTGTGATTTCATTTTGGGAAACTACATGGCGACTACATTTAAGTTGCTTCCTGGAGGCTCAGTGTCAGCCACACTGAAATGTGTCGGCTAATAGCTATAGATTGCATTAAAGAAAACGGACAAGAATCAGTGTATGTCCTTGTTCTTGATTGTCTCTATATGTCAGTCCTGTGATAGACCGGCGACCTGTCCAGGGTGTACCCTGCCTCTCACCCAGTGACAGTTGGGATTAGCTCTAGCGCTCCAGCAACCCTTGAGAGGACAAGTTGTTAGGATGATGGATGGGCGGCTTTATTTGCTCACTGTCACGATAATCTTAAACATCCAAGAAGTTATTTTGTGTTTTTCTTCATTTAATTAAAAAAAGACATTGTCTGGATATCTTAGCAAAGGAGAAGACAAAGTCATTGATTAATTCACTAAATCACATTAGTAAGTTAAAAGAACATTTTAGGTGCCACCCTGGCAGTAAGAAGATGAAATGTTGCTTTCTGTGTTGATTTATAGATTTTGTAAAGGTTGGAGAAAATATATTAACACTAAAAAACTGATGAGGGTGCTGATTTTCCTGGGGATCAACACAACAGATGATGAAAAATGGTAAATGCTCATTTTAGCATGATGCTATTAGCTATTACCCACAAAATAGGTGGGTTTTCTTCCCAATGTACGTTTACCACAATCAAAGGAGAAATGACTGGATGGAAAGAATGGATCATTCTCTCTTGACCCGGACAGTAGACCAGACAAACCCTGGCGTGGCTACTTTACATTAGTTATTGCCTTGCAATTCATTTTTCTGTCAGTACCAGATCATATCTTCAACGGTGTAATGCTGCTGAAACAGCTTCACGGTGTAGATTTGATCCCAGGTCCATGATATATGGCTAATAATATGTTTAAAATATAGGTTGTATGTTCTGCTGGCATCACAGGGGTAAAAATGATCAGAGAAGCCGCTTTGCATCAGATGCTCATAAGATACGGAAGGCACGGGTGCATTTCGAAGGAAAGTGATAGTAATGTTATGGCATGGAAGATGTCCTTCTGAACATGATATCATCTGATGGCCAGTGATGGATGCACTCTGGCAAGCTTTTGAAAAATAGTGCTGTCAAGTAATGGTGAGGAAATAGCATACACAACATGACCATGAATCAGGCACTTAAAGTATTACTGTTAGGCTCTCACTGCCAAGATCTCCTGTTACACATCTTTCGCTTTTTCTTTTTTCCTTCACTGCTTCTCCTGCCTTCCCAGTCATGCGCGTCAAGTGCAGGAGCGTGTTTATAAAAAGATCTAGAGTCAATACTCAGTCGATGCACGTGTGTCCAGATATACAGGTTTTAAGCACGTGTGTGAATCCATCTGTGGGTTCTCCCGTTCCACTGCAATCAGCCTGACCTTGGCGGTGATCTTCTCGTATTCCTGGCAGCTCATGTACTCCAATAAATCACCCAGCTGACTGTATCTGCATTTGATTAGTTTGATTTTGCCCATTTAATCCAATTCCATCATGAAGAGGAGACAGTGACAGAGGGCAGGAGGCAAGTCGAGGAAGACTTTCTCAGCACTGATGCAATAAAAACATGCATGGTGCAAAACGAGTTGCGACTCAATAGGAAGGAAGCGTTCGACCAGACTGTTAGCTGTGCACGTTTAACGGAGCTCTCTATTTGTAGCTTGGCCGAAAGCACATATTATTTAAAAGGACTGGATTAAACAGTGTGCACTAATTGTAGTACTGAGAAAGGAGGAAAATCCCACTAGCCTATTAAATAAAAATACCTCCCTGAGAAAAAAAGAATGCTTATTGTCTAATTAGTTGTAGATAGATTGTGGATTTAAATAAGTATGTGTTGGGTTCCTCCTCAAGAGGAAAACCAGTAAGGATGAATGGATACGTTTGTTCTTCTGTTTAACACAAGTATCTATGTCTCTATGAGATTGAAACATTTGCAGGTTAAGCATCATGGCTTTAACGTGGCTGAACATGATAAGTTAGTCCTTTTGTGAGTCCAGGGGTCGTACTGAGTTTAGATATGGTTGAGATACGTTCTTTCTGTCGGCGTGTTCGGTGGATCTACAGCTCGCCTGCCTATGTGTGCTGAGTGACGCGTGTTTGCCCCTGCTCAGTGCGGCAGTCTCAATGTGCACTAATTCAATAAAGAGTAATTGGGATGTATTTAGGCAGCTGCTGACCCCTGTTGTTCAAGTGGGTAAAGCCATTAGTTTAACCATAAGATTTACTGCAGTGGACACACAAAAACAAAGCCAAAGAGTGGAAGCAGGGGAACAAGCAGGCAGCGGGTTTGTTAAGTGGCCTGGGCATTGGTGCTTTTTGCTATGCATTAGATGCCGGTACAAACATCCACGGTTTATATTTAAAGGCACAGAAGCCCATAAAAGCATTTAATTCACTGAGGAAAGTGAGAAGGACGAGCTAAAAGATAGTAGCTACAGCTAAATTGGCTACTGTAATCTTTCCCATATTCAAATACAAATCTCTATGCAGTCTGTAAATGTGCCTCCATTGTTGAACAAGCTCAGTTTTGATTATTTGAAATCGCTTTTGTCATATTTAAACACAACTCCTGTCAATACTGAGGTTCATTTAATGAGTTTAACAAGAAAAGGGAGCTTCGGCCCTAATGCAATGTATTTAATCATCAACTGCCCAACAAACATTTAGAAAAAGTCATTTTATCCATGTTTACAACCTATTTTCATGCACATATGATTCAATGAAGGTTTCAAACCACAAAATCCATTCAGGAGCTGTTGAGATTGTTTTGAGCATTTGACTGTACTTTTGTGGCTCTAGTACTTTTCAGTACTGTCTTTACATAAAGACAGGATGTTACAGTGTTCTTAGGATATATGCCATAATTTATACTAAAAGTATTCTGCATTTCTGGTCTGTGTTAGACTGATCCTGTCCTCCAAAGGAAAGCACATCATCCTAATCAGTCCATGCGATTTTACATTATAGCTGACAATCTGATAGAGCAAATGCTCCATGCCAAATGACTGAGATATGCATTAGAATGATCTCATATGACTGTATTCTGCTGCTGCCAGTGGGCTGGTCTCTGACAAATGAAGGAGACATTTGCCTGCGTCTGCGTTTTCACCACCACCCCTAATATCTCTGTAGAAATCTAAAAAGAAATGCTGTTATAAAAAGTGCCTGCAATGATGTGATAATATTCAGTGTGTTCAGTGTGGATTTCCTTTTTGTTTTAATACTATTATGTTGCCGTAAACAACATCGCGCTCCTCAAAAGAGCCTAGCACTCTGAATGTGTCGAAGAACACTTCAACGTATGAAGTGTTTTCCTAACTCTGACATGACTAATCTATTTTAACAACACAAGTGCCATAATAAACTGCCTGACACTTCTCAGCAAAGAGCACTGCAAACGGGTGGATGGCACCAAGATGACGGAGCACTTTTCCTTCTTCTGATGCCACAGCCACGTCATGTGTTAAGGATGGTCGACTTAAAAACACTTTTCATGCTCTGAGATAAACACCACAATGAAATGTGCTGTGGTTCACTGTAGCTTTCAAAATAAATAGTAGAGATGTTTTTTTTTTTATCTCAACTATCATGGTAATATCTTAACACCGACTTGACTCCTACTTGAACTTAGTTGTGTTAATTAACAGTTTCTAACAGCACATGCTCGGCCAGAGGTTCCCTTGACATGCAATGGCTGGTAAAGGTCACAGCGATGTCCTTTAATAATGATGTACATACATTTATTAATATAGCAATAAACACTGGTGGTTTCAGCTTCATAGTTTTCCAGTTCAGCCAAGCATATCACTAAGAGCAAATAAAAGCCTTGTGGAACGTCCAACAAATAGCAAGGTTGTTCTCTTAGCAACACCAAAACAAAAAAAATGTAAATCACACATGGTAGAGCACCTCGGCCCAGCAGTGACCATCTCTTCATTAGCCACCAGTTGTATTATCTTACATTTAAATGGCAGTGGTACTACGTTTTATAGAAAATATATTATGATCTTTGAATGAATTGTGTAAAAAAAATAAGTTGAGAAAGACTAGACGCTGCAATTTTAATGACAACAATGAGGTTTATAGACTCGGTTTAAACTGGTTTAGACTCTGACTTAAACCTTAAAGCTAGCTAAGCTAATAACCGCAGCCTATGAATAACATCAGCTTAAAATATGGAAAACGAAGGTTTAAATACAGCTAAATAATAGCATCAGGATTTTTCTTATCTCCATACTTACTGAATGGTTTTGTTATTTACACGTGACTTCAAATGTATCATTCGGCTGATTAGCCATGCATTAGGTGTGAAGAAACTAATTGGGAGCCACACAAGTCTACAGAAGTCCTTAATCACGGCTCCTTGGCAGCTACTTAAGAGTTTGAATGTGTGAACACTTCCAAGCCGTCGCCTTTAACTGCCAAGTTGTTCTGCTGGTTATCCTCCCTAAGAGAATTGAACGCAGCCTTAGATCAGTTTCAGTGTACGGAGCGTGTGGAGAATCCATTTCAGCCGCCCGGGAAGCCGGTTGTTCATCAGTGAGCAAGCCAGGGGGAGAAGCTGGTTTTACTGAGGACCTTAAGGCGAGCTGGGGCGGCGGTGTAGAAGGTGTTCAAAGACGTGGATAAAGCGGGCTGCACGCGTGTGAAACACAATCGCATTTTACGCACCACTACAAACAGAGTTTAATTTGTCTTCCTTACCCATAATCCCTCCGGTTAATTCGCTTTTCTATTTGATCCCAGCGGTCTTACGTGTCACCTCAAGCTACGCCATGTCTGTATCGTCAGAGTGGAGAGGGCTTTGTATGAAGCCGAGTTATTTCCGGTGTAATTTATATGTCTGTGTACGTGTGTCACAGGGCCTGCGCACGCTTTCCCATTGTTGGACAGCACAGTGCCAGTGTCATCTATCCTACCTCGTCTCCTTGCGCTAAATGAAATTCATCCCTGTCCCCCGTTTCCTTTCACACCTCAGTACTCATTTTAATTAGCTCATTCTCTGTTGTCTTTTTTTCTCTCTCCCTCTCTGATAATTCTCTCTGTTTCCTTTCCGTTTCTCCGTCTCTCGCATTCATTCGCTCTCATTACAGTCATTTCTCAGTGTAATTAATGACCTGATATCTGCTTTTTGTGTCACAGGGGTCATGAGCTCTCTCTCGCTCTCTCTCTCTCTCTCTCTCTCTCTAGCATGAGTGCGTATGAGTCATCCAGCGCTCTGTTTAGCTGCAGCGCGTTCTGTCTGCTCTTCCTTCTCTGCACTCAAACAGAGAGGGGAAGAAAAACAGGGATTGCATGACCTCCGACATCGCAGCAGATTTCACTTCAGTAATTACACACAGGAATGAAGGAGCTATATAGAGAGAGGACCACACAAGCAGACTAGACAAAGGTGAATGGCTTCTTCGTCAGACCCAAGTAGTGTTTTGATTATATGAATAAATAGCGCTCGTTTCAACGTGCAGTGTGAGCAACAGGAAGTGTCAGTTCATGAAACAAATCCTGCACTTATCTGTGACAGTTATCATAGAGGGAAAAACCTCTTGTAGCGTAATCTCATCTTCTGACACTTTAAAAACAACATTTGTCTGGATCGGGTTTGCTGGAGAGAATCTATTACGTGTTTTTCCTATTGGAAACTCATCCCATTAAAACACATGCACTCAGGCACGTGTAGGCTCTTCTTCAGTGATTCTGTGTCTCGCTGAGGTTGTTTATCACTTTGTGGTCACTTACTTGTCTTTCTACTCAATTTGTGTTTGCCCTTGCTTGTTCTTGTTTTGTTTTGTCCGTGGTCATTTTGTCTGACTTGACTTGTGGTTGTTTGTAGCTGTTTTATCTATAGTCTTTTTTGCTGTCTTTATAGTCTCTTCAGAGTATGATGCAGCGGTATTTTACAGATTCAGCTCAGGAATTTTGTGGCCATTCAATAAACTATCCATGCATGTAGACTAATATGTAATCTGCTTTGATGCTCTGTACATAAAACATGTGAGTGAAGTACCCATGCTTCCGTCTTCAGAATCATTTGTGGTACTATGATGAAACCACATATTACATATTACAATATACAGTAGTTCAAGTCCAGTCATTCATCTATAACTAACAAAATATATATTTATATACTTCTTATTTTTAAACTTACTCAAACTTATTTTAAGCAAATAAGAAAATGCTGGGTTAGCATGAGCAGTGACAGTCCAGACCACACAGTCTGACTGGCAGTCAACATCTAGGACGTGCAGCACAGAATCACCACACGAATGGATTCACAGTACAGATGGAAGCAAAGTTGAAAAGGAAGTGAGGAGGAATTACTGTTCTCCTCCCAAAAGCCGTTCATAAGTGTGACACCGTCACTTTAAGCTACTGAATCACTTAATGACACCAACAACAAATACACTTGTAGACATGAATTAAAAGCGGCTGCTTTGAACAGTCGGTTTGCTTTGGAGATGCTCTGTCATTCATCAATTTAAAGGTTGACTTTATGAAGTGTTTGAAGGTTGCAGGTTGGTGGAAAACACCTTTTACTATTGCCTTTCCAGGTTTTAATGCTTTACATCACCAACGTCATCTAAGAGAAAAAAGGTTTTTGTTAAATTTTAACTTTTGTCTGACTCTCGCCAAGCTTCAGTGTGTTTATGCCCGTGTGGGTATGAATGTCTACGCACTGTGATCCTTTTAATCCTGATTCTCCCACGTCCTTCAAATCACAATCAAGGTTGTCATTAATGAGCATTTTCTCTCTCCATGCCTCACCCTGCTCTGTCTGTCTCGCTCTCTCTAAACCTTTCCTAATTAACTACAAGCACTAGTGCTTACTAATGATGGCTCAGTGTGTGTGTGTGTGCGCGTGTGTGTGTGTGTGTGCATGCACAGCAATAAATTACTCTAATAAACAGCTCCTCTGGTTTGATTAGTGATGCCTAAAAGTTGGTGATGATTCAACGGAGAGGCCTTTGGGTTCATCTTGTCATGTCTGGTCATTAGGATTTTCAGCATCACAATCAGATTCATTGCATTTGCCCAGTGTAATGCTCAGGGGGTATAAAGTGATTCACGATGCATGCTACAACGTCGGGGATACATTCAGAGCAGGCCCTTGTAAAGTGCAAGTCATACTTGTCCACGCTGCACTTCTGTCCTGCCTATAATCTACCGCATGCACTTAACTTTCTGTATAACTCTCTGCATTCAAAGTGTCGTACAGTTTAGTTGATTTAGAGGTAAGTGCAGTGGGCGTAGTAGTCTATTAGCCCAGTGTAGCATGAGAAAGTTATACCCAATAAAGTGAATGCTGTAGAACACTCTTCACAGTGTGAAGCACGCGCCGTTTTCCTTGCGCTGCACATTGCAGACATGGCAAAACACTGGGAAGATATTTAAAAGACAGTTTTTTAAGATACAGTTTAATATCTTATTTGGCTTGTTTCTAGGTATTTTTTTTCCAACATATGCTCCGCTAACATTAACAAATCTTTTTTTCTGTGTCTCTGTCAAATGTTTCAGGTGTTGTATCCAGGTGGGGTGGTAACCATGGAGAGGCTGTTAATGTGTGTGATGCTGGTAGTTGCCATGGCAGTAAGGGCACAAATCTGCCCGAAGCGCTGCGTATGTCAGATCCTGTCACCCAACCTGGCAACCCTCTGTGCCAAGAAAGGTCTGCTGTTTGTACCGCCAAACATTGACAGGCATACAGTCGAGCTACGGCTGGCTGACAACTTTGTCACCAGGTACAGTAACATCCACACCAATATGAATGTCGTTAACAATACAGTACGCACACACAGACAGAACAGAAATCTGCTGTTGATAATTGAACAAGAAGGAAGAGGACAATATAAATTTAACTTAGATATGTTAAGGTTGCTAATTTACAGAGTATTCATTTAGAACTCCAGCTGAAGATCTTCAAATAATAGCAGAATGAACTAACTTCCTCAAAACTGGAAGCAGAGATACTGATCTATGATGTCATGGGGACCTGGGGCGCTTGCAGTGAGTATTAATAGGACGCTGAATTTTTGGACAGATCACCCAGTGTTTTTTTTATGGGGGTATGAACATATTATCCTCTGGCACCAGAATGAAATAAAGCTCATTTGGGTGTAAAAAAAAATCACATTCCTCAAAAGTCATAATTAGTAATAAAAGCATTTCCTAATTGATCTAATTGAACTTCTGTGTTCATAGTGTGAAGAGGAAAGATTTTGCAAACATGACGCGGCTGGTGGACCTCACGTTATCCAGAAACACCATCTCCTTCATCACACCTCATGCCTTTGCTGATCTGGAAAACCTCAGAGCCCTACATCTTAACAGGCATGGACTTATACGCTGTGTAAAATATGTGTCGTGCTTTATTTTTGCAGCAAGGTTTGAATGCTGGAAACCATTTTTTTTTCTTCAATCCTTCACAGCAACCGGCTGACAAGGATAGGCAACGATACATTCAGTGGGATGTCAAAGCTTCACCACCTCATTTTGAACAACAACCAGCTGGTGATGATCCACCAGGGAGCGTTTAATGACCTGCTGGCACTAGAAGAATTGGACCTCAGTTACAATAACTTGGACTCAATTCCATGGGAGGCTATCCAGGTTAGCATCTCCTCAAACTACAGCAGCATTTCAAATCTGATTGGATGGATGGAGTCACCTAAAAGGAGCCAAGTCTAAGTCTGTTAAAAAAGCCATGGAACTCTTTCTTTCACCTCTTAACGAGATCACAGGGGGCTTAGAGTGAACAGAAGCCACCATGTAGATTATTCATTGAGCCAAATACAGTTATTCATTTCTTGCCAGTTAATAAGCAGTTTATGTGATCTATAGTAAATGTCACAGCCTCTGTGAACCAGCGTCCTAAAAAGGACCTGAAATTGTTTCTGTGCAGCTGCAGTATCACGTCATGGCTTTTTAGCTTTCAACTCTACATTTGCAGAATGACTATGCTAACGCTGTAATTCAAGTTCAACATTGAACCGTTTTATATTTCCACGTCACACATACCAGGAAGAAAACAAGATAATAAGTCTAAGTTGTTTTTGTCTGTCGTTCTTACAGAGAATGATAAGCCTCCATACACTGAGTTTAGACCACAACATGCTCGACTTCATTCCAGAGGGAACCTTTTCCCTCCTACAGAAACTGAACCGGCTGGACGTCACCTCCAATAAACTCCAAAAGCTACCGCCAGACCCTCTTTTTCAGCGAGCACAGGTATTGGAAACACTTAGGCTCAGTGTTCTGTTGACCACTTGTGCATCCGACCTCCTCACTACAAGCAGGTTATCCTTCTTCACACAACACCACCTGTGACTCTGTCATAGTTTGTACAGCCACTAGAGGTCATATACCAGCATTTACTTTGACTTGAAGTAAAACACTATCTTCACCTCCAGATCTCAAAAAAAATGATAACAGGCCCATTAGAGCCTAAATAACACAACAATTCATGGGTTTGGCATCAACGGGAAGTGAGTTATTTACATGTGATTGTACATATGTACATAAACTAATTATGCTAATTTTATTTCAGCCGCATTTTTTATATTCAGATTCAGATTTTTTTGTCACATGCACAGTTCTACACAGTATGATATGCAATGAAATGCTTAGACGACTGACAATGACCTCAGAAATATTAGCAATAAAACAACGCAAGGAAAACAAAACAAAAAACAAAGAATGATTTGTGATATTTGAGAAGTGAAACAAAGTTTATAGGATTTACAGAAAGTATGCAATAACTGTAGAAACAAAATTAGGCAGGTGCATAAGTTTGGGCACCGTTGTCATTTTATTGATTCAAAACCTTTGGAACTAACTATTGAAACTCAAATTGGCTTAGTAAGCTCAGTGACCCCTGACCTTCATACACAGGTGAATCCAGTTATGAGAAAATGTATTTAAGGGGGGGGATTGTAAGTTTCCCCCCCTCTTTGAATATTCTCTGAAGAGTAGCAACATGGGGTCTCACAACAACTCTTAGATGACCTGAAAACAACGACTGTTCACCATCATGGTTTAGGGGAAGGACACAGAAAGCTGTCTTAGATATTTCAGCTGTCTCCAGTGTGTCTCCTATATAATATATTTAATTGAAATTTTTTAATGTAACAACCAATAACTTATACAGTAAAATCATGAAGATTAACAAGGTTGCCCGAACTTTCACACCCCACTTGTATTTTATGTCATGTTTTTATACTAAACAGCTGTTAAACTCTTTTCTCTTTTTATTTATCACAATCATTGTTTCACCTCAGGTTCTGGCCACATCAGGAATCATGACTTCTTCTTCCTTCGCACTGTCTTTTGGTGGGAATCCTCTTCACTGTAACTGCGAGTTACTGTGGCTGCGAAGGCTGAACAGGGAAGACGACCTAGAGACCTGCGCCTCGCCCCAGCACCTCTCTGGGCGATACTTCTGGTCCATCCCTGAGGAGGAGTTTTTGTGTGAACCACCTCTGATCACCCGATACTCCCATGAAATGAGGGTGCTCGAAGGGCAGAGAGTTGCACTCAGGTATCAGAATCAATTGTTACTTAAAATGTTTGAATAAAATGTGCAATAGAGCCAAGCGAATCAGTAAAGCAGTTTAATCTTGACTGTACCTCTCTGCACCCTGCTCCACATAAGTCACTAAAAACATCCACATAAACAAACTTTTTACTCCCGCATTATGTTCACAAGCCACTCAAGAATACATGAAATGCCCGACTGTTCAATGAAGCACAAGACAGGGACATCACACTAAAATTTTAGGGACAAAACTAAATCAAGACAACAACAGGTCTGAGAGATGATGATTACCTCATTTGCATATATATTGGTCACACACTTCCTAACATGATAGATGTTATGCTCTCAAATATGGAAATATAAATGGGAAAGGCGGGAGGAAAGAAAGTGTTTAGCTCCATATTTAAGGTTTGTATGTCTGGTACAGCATAAAACTTCTTTTTGGTTTGTTATATTAGATTGTTTTGCTAAAATGGCCATATATTTTTACTTCTCAGTGTGAATGTTCGAACAAGTGGGTAAAAACGAAAGAGTAACCAGTTCTTTAATATTTATATGAGTAAGTATTTGTTTCTCACAACCATAATCTTTGTTTCTAACTAAACTACACACATGTCTGAATGAATTAATTAGGTAAGCAACTTCATCAACTTTATTTTTGCAAAGAAATAAAAAGGTAAATCTCTGGTTTCAGACTGATGATTGACCAACTGATCGGTAACCTGGTTACATCCAAGGCTTTGTACTGTGAAATCTAATTATTTGCAATAGTCCTGATACTAGGAGAAAAGCGCAGTTGGTAATATTTACACTGTCCTTCGGTCCCAGGAGGAAGGTACCGGGAATGCAGCAGTGCTCTGCTTTTCTTATACAGGTGACCTCATTCTGTCTTGTTTTTAATATTATCCACTTTACTGGTTGTCACTCCTTAAAGGTGTAAGGCAAGAGGTGACCCAGAGCCAGCAATCCACTGGATCTCTCCTGAGGGCAAACTGGTATCTAACTCCTCCAGAGTGTTGGTCTACAGCAACGGGACCCTAGATATCCTCATCAGTACTGTGAAAGACACCGGCTCATTCACCTGCATCTCCTCCAACCCTGCTGGCGAAGCCCACCAAACAGTGGACTTGGTTATCATAAAACTCCCTCACATCTCCAACAACACCAACAACATCCAGGAGCCTGACCCGGGATCGTCAGACATTTCTACATCAACCCGAGGGGGGGCAGGCGGGAGCAACGTCACGGGTGACGTGAAAGGAGGTGCGGATAAAAGGGTGGTGACGGCCGAGGCTACGTCGTCAACGGCGCTGATCAAGTTCAACTTCCAGAGAAATATTCCAGGCATCAGGATGTTCCAGATACAGTACAACGGCAGCCAGGACGACTCGCTGGTGTACAGGTACGGCTGACTGAACGACATTGCTCAGACAGTTTACACAATGGAAACTGAATCATGATATGACCAATGTGGAGGTAGAGTTACCAGAGTCGGAGCTGTATAGATTAGATTACAGTGGGTCAAATGGAACTTTAATGATGCCGGATGGAAAGTGTGATCGTAGAAAAGGAAAGAGAACAAAGACAAAACTGTAAGGTAGTGCGAGGGCCCTACAGCAGCAGTATGAGGGTGCTACAAGGAGTGAGCTGTGCGAAGGGCTTCACCAGGGTGCTACAAGGATGCTACAGGAGTGTGTCAATGCTCTGATCCTGTAAATTGAATCTAGCGACAAACTGTGAAACTCCACTGATCTCATTTTACTAATTACTCAGAACGAGTGAAATTTGACAGACATGCATTTTAACATCACAACATTCTCCACTGTAAATAAAACACGATGATGAACATTGTTTACTACATCGCAGCAAAAACATATTGGGGGAAACATCAGAGCAAATTAGACCAACACTGAGACACAACTGGGATGGACGGGGGAAAATGTCAGACAGACGGAGACGAGGGAAAGTTCACGATCCTCCGTCAAACACGACAAAACAGCGCAGCTCACTCCAGCCTGTTGACTCAACCGAATGGCCTTGACGAGGAAAGCGTTGTTAGTCTTTCTTGACTCTTTGCCGTTTGCTTAGGATTGCACAGATTAGATGGATCTCACAGGGAAGGATTGTTATTTGAGCTAAATATTTACTCTGGTGAAATGGGGGAGAGGGAATTAGCAAACACATAGAGCCTTTGTGGGGAAATCTGCCCGTGTTATCTGCCTTCCGTATTGCAGCTAATCCCCCATACATACTTCATCAGAAGCCATCATCATCAAGAAGCCGGGGAGCGCTGGGATTGACTGTCAGGGTCGCAATGACGACAGTGCCCTGGGTTGTTATGAAATTCATCTCTGACGGATTCTTTTACTGTGAATGTATTATTCTTGATCTCCTACCGTCTTTATCTCTGTGTGAATATGCCGATATACAATTTGATCAGAATCCGCTGATCTTATCTGTCATACATATTACTCTTAATCTCTGTACATAATTCATAATGCACTTAACCCCATTCAGAGGATGCATCATCAAGAGCGTCGGCGCCGATGGGATTTATAGCTGTCTGTCTTGTAGAGATAATGCCACGCTTCTCCTCTCTCTCTCTCTCTCTCTCCCCCACTTTCTCTCTCTCTCTCCTCTTCCTCCACTTAAATTCTTGCATCTATGTGGACTTTCATCAAACAAAAAACAGCTTTTACACTTTTAGCCTGGGATTTTGAAATAATCATTTGGAAAGCATTAAGTTTGAGAGCATGACAGCCACTAAACAAACAGCTTCCTGTGGGGGCACGAAGGAGGAGTGATTAGACAACCTTTCACCGCCCACACTAATCGCTCTGCTCTCTGTTATGTCCCTCAAAGTATGCCAGTCTTGTCGACTTTTCATCCCCCCCTTTTTTCTCAAACTCTCCCTTCCTCTTCCTTTCCAATAGTACGCTCAGAAGTCATTTGTGTGTCTCTTTCTCTTGTCTTAAGATAGCAGATTGATTTCCATTCAACACATCTGCAGGCACAAAGCAGCAGCTCATTGATTTTGTCTTTTCATTAGTCAGACACAGAGATGGAAAAGAAGGGGGATGGAGATACAGAAAGACAATAGACAAGTGGGACAAAGCAGAAAGTAGGAAACATAGAGGGAAAAGGTGGTGAGAGTGAAGGGACAGACAGGGGAAGACTGGTCCCATTGTCACAGACAGCACACTTCACTTTCAGTTTCAATGCCAACTTATTGATTTGCTGCACACTGACATTTTTGCTCTTCTCTCCCCAGCTGCTTAACATAATGCTGCTGGGTGCAGGAGGCATTGCGTTTTCTCCACACTGTGTTAGCGAGTGCTAGTTTTTTGTGTCCTTGCGCCTATCTTTTCCCCTTGCACATGCAATACCCTGCATGTTGTTTCTGAAATTGTCACAGCTCCTTCCACAGGGAGGTCAGGGTCAGCTGCAGAACAGCACTCCTGGAGCTGAAGTGGATTCAGTGTCTTGCTCAAAGACACTCGAGACAGACAAATGTTTATTGATACAGGACTGGTTTCTTAATGCCAGTTCTCCTGCTTAAGTATTGTATTTCTATTCTGGAGGTAGGACCGTTGCCGAGTCGGTCTCAGGAGCAAACCACCTCAAAACAGCAAAGTCACTGTGATTGTCAGTTTGTTTAGGACATAGATTATTATTATCTTCTGAATCTTGGGAAGATCTTTACAAAATATCTGCAGACAGACCTGGACTTCCCACAGTGGGAGGATTTGCTTGATTTGTGATTGGTTCAGCCTGAGCTCAATGATGTAGTAAAAGAGGTCGTTAATATCCAGCCATCAGCATTCTGCCTTTTAACAAGCATAGATGGATTATAAAACAACAGCTTGTGAAGAAAATTATACCAAAAAAGAGCAATTAGAATAACGTTATGTATGAAAATGATGATGCTAAAAAGTCTTCTCTGTGGTGGACAGCATCACTGGTCTTGGCATGAGAGCCTAGTAAATTACATGATTAATAATCCATTCATGGAACCAGTTAATATTAGTTGATTCAGTTTAGTTTTTTGTTCTTATATTATATTATTATTATATAAATAATTAAGCTACAGAATTTCAGATTTTAGGTTTTGGCAAAGTCTCTCCATGCGTGTGCATTTTATACCTCTTATTGTTACTCATCCCATTGGGATGTGTATGGTTTTGTTTTGTTTTTTTAAAGCCATCCACACAGCCGTTATCTCGACCTCTGCTGTTAACTCCTGATTTCAGGGCTAAATCAATGGAAGCCTGATGCAGATGAAATAAAATGCTGACCTTTTACACGTAGGCTATTATGGCAGGGGCTGCACATGCAGGGTTTGGCCTTTACGCCACACTGTTTTATTGAGCAATTCTCAGCTGTGTATTTGATAACAGTAAAATTCATCGACATCATCAACAATAAAACGGCCACAAATTAGAACATGCTTTTATTCAATGCCCTTAATTAAGGGTATGAATGAAAAGAAGCTAGTTGGGGATAATAGAAAATAACTAATTAATTTGATTGATGAATAGTTGTGTAGTTTATTCCGTTAAGCTACAAATAAAATACACACATACATTAACAATAAGATTCATAAAGAAGGTGCCAGCATTTAGACCTTTTCAGTCAAAGAAAAATGAGATTCTTTTTGCAGACTGAAAGACATTGTCAAAGACATTGCACAACAGCACTACCTAAAACCATTTACACCTTACATTTATTTTGTGAAAGCTCCATTTATAATCAAAGATCTATCCTGAGCACTAAGACTCGGGAACTAATAACTAATAAAGAAACAATAAGTATTAGTATTTATATTGGCATACTCGAATCAGATGTGAATACAGTCCATGTCTCTTGGTTTAAGGACTCTAATGACAATGGAAAAACCCAATTCACCTTGTACATGAACAAACTCAGAAGTAACTAGGAGCTGTGCTTTGAATATGAATCAGTAAAATAATGAATTTCTGTTTGCCAGGTATATATATATATATATATCCACACAAGCAGGTCTACAACTTACAATAAAACTCATACATAAAAGCTTTAAATTACAGTATCTGCTGAATCTGTGACTCTACTTTGGCAGAACGCATTCTCCCTCATTCCAACACACAGTCCTCATCTGCTCCGTCTGTTGCTTTGTTTTGTTTTTTCCTCTATATTCTTTCAGCAGTTGTTTTCCACTCCAGTAGATCCATTGAGCTACAGGGGCTGGTTGCCATTTACCAAAAAAAAATACACATCAAGCAAATTGTGTGGCAAGCTTTTTTATGAGGCTACACAACAGGGAGTGGAGGATGAATCCAGGCTTTTAAAAAGCCTTACTCTACCTTCCTCCCTTGCTCTCTCACTTGCAGGAAGTAGTTTATACTTGCCAGTGGTCCCTGAGGCACAGGTATAACACCTAGCTCAGCTGTGCTTAAGACGTAAAAAACATCCACCTTTATCTCGCCATAATGTTCCAATTCTGACTTTATAGCACCATAAACATACTGCAGGCATAACATAACAGTATTATAGTGGTAAGTAGTGGGCTTTTAAATGTGGACAAATAGTACCAGGAAGTAGCACAGCAGTTGGTGGAGGGATAAAGGCAGCAGACGAAGGGATAAAGAAGGACAGAGGACACAGAGGTGACTGAAATTATAATACTGTAAAGGAGGAAGTGAAGAATATATAACAGTAGGAGCAGAAATGGGGGGAAATAATGTATGTGAGGTTAAAAACAACAAACTATAGGAGCAGATAAGAATGGACGAGATAAGAGTGACAGTGGAGAGAGAGTGGAATAAGCCAACGATAGCACTAAGCGGAGATGTAGATGATTCAGCTAAACTAGAAGAATGGAGCTGAGCTGGGCAGATGGAGGTCTACACCTCAGCCACAGATAGTGCTGAACCGCCTTCCCCACATCTGGGACTGCGTTCGCTGCGCAGCACTTTGACATCTACTCCGTCGTGCTTGCTTGCACTGAGCTCAGCAGTAATGAGATCTCGCTCAGTATGAGACTTTCTTCCTTTTGTTTTCAATTAGATATTGAAGGAAGTCGCTGCGGCTCCATGCTGCCGTTCATTCAAGAGTAGATACCCGACTATTACTGATTAGTTATGATGAATTTCATGCTTTAAATAAACCTACTGGTGGCAGCCTACTGAATCATAACTATTAGCATGTCGATGACTGACAATAGACCATCAAATAGCATGGTAGCCAGAAATAGATCACACTGTTTCTAATAAAATTTAAATGAAATGGGTTGTTTCCATTAAGTTAACCTTCAGTAACTAATTCAATTTTTTTTCCAAAACACCATATATGGAACTGGATTCTTTCTGATCTTGAAAGATAAGTGTACATAATATACAGTATAATATGCCATAAAACAAGCAGATGTTCTTGCTACAGTATGTTTTCTATAATAACAGGTGTTCTAAAGGGAGCTACCATTTAAAGCTGTTGTTTTGTGAGTCTGACTTTGAGCAGGGTTTAATAAGAAAACAGTGGGTTAGGAAGGAGCTAGCGAAGCCCACCTGGCCCGGGCTCAAACCCCCTGTTCCACCTCTGACTACAAGCTGTGTGGGGGGCTTGTTAACCATTAGCTCTGGCACCACGGGCATTTTATGGCAGAGATAAGAAGCCAGCGTCGGCAGTGTTTTCTGTCTGTGCTTAGAGACTCGCACCTATTAGCATGGCACTGTGCCATCTGCTGTGTAAGCCACATTTGTTTTGGGGTCACCAGGAGGAGGACTACCATTAATCCTCTTCACTTTTGGCTTTGAAACCAGTTATTCACAGCTTATGCTTTGTAGAAGACCGTGTTGTATAAGATTGTTGTGTAATAAAGGAGGTGAACTCATGACAATGAACGTATTGGTTAGCGTTTATACAGTGCAGTGTAAAGAAAAGTTTTTCTAAGCCCATAACTGCTTTTTTACTCTATTTTGTTGGCTTATCCACCAAAGTTTTCCACTTTTTAGGCTATTTAATTTAGACTAGCTTGCATTGCAGTAGCATGGGATGCTTTGGCCAGAAGCACTGAATACCATTTTCTGAAATAATTGGACAACCTACTTTTAGATATATGTGACCCACATTCTGGTCCCTTCCCTGTTTGAGCAACACTGCTGTGCAGTTTTACTCTTTTTTTCTACTGAGGTATATTTAATATTGGGTGTATCGACATTGCTATGTAGCTGTCCAGTAATATCACAAATGAAATAACACATAACACAAATTCTTACATTGTTCTAGTGTCACGTTCTTCGCGTTCTTCAACGCTAGTGTGTTTTCAACTGCCTCCTTTTTATTCACCTTAGTAAACATCATGTGTGTGTCATTAACAATTTAGATGCTGCTTGTGGCGATTTCAAGACTGATAAGGACCATTGGTGAAAGCACATGATTTACTGCGGGGGCAGAGGCCAATAGGCTGACAGAGAAGAAGCTCCTCAGTAATCACATGTCAGCCCTCGAGGGAGGAAGCTAAATGTTGGCAGTCGATCAGGGGTTGTAGACATTACAAGAAATATACATGTTAAAGAACAACATGCATTAAAGAAAGTTTAACAAAGACGAGATAATATATAAGATTCTACTACAAAGTCATTATACAAATGGCTTACACAGTACTTACTCTGTTACAAGATACAACAGTGGTGTCAGCACTAAACACTTCGTGCTGTTGTTACTTCCTACCTTGTTACAGCACAGCAACTCTATGTACTCTATAGTCAGAAGGTTGCACAACTTATCATCCACCTATCTTTCACCCATCCCCAGGAAAATCAGTCCTAAATCACACGTTCTCTAGGTTGGCCACACGACCAGCGACGATCTGTGAAGGTTCTCAGTCATCCAGATCATGGTTATCTCAAAAAGGTTTTATCCAATAGCAACTGGACTTGTTAGGTTTTTTGACGACGTTTCACCCTTTTATTCCAGAGGGCTTTCTCAAGTCTGACCCACTTAATGGGGCAGGAGGAGCTGCCAGGGGTGGAGCTGTTACATCCACCCCCTGCCTTTGTTTCACTTAACGAGCCCATTCAAGTCAGGGTGAGGTGAAACCAACCTGGAGGATGAATTTCTCAGATAGAAAAAGTTCTGTTGATGCACGAAACGTCTCTACCTAAAGAAAGAAGTCCAGTTGCCATGATTAAACCTTACCTGACAAATTTACCTGGATGACTTAGAATCTTCACAGACAGATATATACTGTGTATAATTGTGCACGTGACAAATAAAATCTGAATCTGAATCTGAATATACTTCCATAATTGTAAACAAGTTGTATTGTAGTTGGTAAAAAAATAATTGTTTGTTATGTATCTTTTTACATAGAATATGTCACCAAGTGTTGAACCCTGCTGTTTCTCCTACATGACAGTTTACAAAGAGGGTAAAATCACTAATACAATCACAAGCATTGACCAGAGTAGGAACAATCAGCTCAGGCGACCGTGAGTCAGCTTATACTCCCTCAGCGGAAAAAAAATCCAACAAGAAGCACACACACACACACAAACACACACAATCTAAACGGCACAATGTCTTTCTGCTTATAATATAGAAAGCAATTTTCCCCTGGAGTTACATGAAACTATTAATGAGCTCGCCCAGGGCAGCAGATATCCTTTAAAAACAGTGGCTACTGTTCACCCAGTGTGTCTCACACGGTCTGAGCTGGCTCTGCTTCTTAGGGAGCCAATGACTGAAGATCACAGCACATTTAGTACAAGCTCTGACCCTGCATCATACTGGCTCAGCTCGACCTGGAAGCTCCGGTCTTGTGTGTTGAATCACTGCCATGAATGCCTTTTTCCCCCTGTTGGGATAATGCGTGTCTGTGGCCTGTGGGCTTTGTCCAATATTTAATCAAGTGAAATGGCCTGAAATAGAACAATCTGGTATCATTGTTCATTGTTCTTTGCATGGAGGCTTGAGTCATTTGTCTTGAGACAAAAAGCTGAGAGCGACTAATGGAGATCACATTGGCCTCCTGGCTTTGTCCCGGCCGGAGTGAGGATAGCTAGAGTTGATTAGCACGCGTGCTCACAACTGTGCACGTGCGGACACAGTAAGAGTTTGGCTTTTACCAGCATGTAGTGTTGTATCAGTGATGAAAGTTGGCAGAAGGCCAGACACAATGACAGCCACTGGAGGCTACCATGGGAGGAGGAGATCACATTAATGGATCTCACACACACACACACACACATATATATATATATATATATATATATATATATATGTGTGTATATACTGCCACAGAGTCATATAAACAGAAGTACACAAATGTATACTCATAGAGAGCATGCGCATAGATGTTTTCTCGTGTGTATTGAAAGTGTAATGACACCCAGAAACACACACGCGCCCTAGGCTGAGGGCTTGGCAGAGCAGAGTAGATAGATTAGTGTAATAGTCTCGGCCAAGGCAATCATCTGCCCACTGTAGGGCTTCAGATACTGGCAGCAAGATCCAGCTCAGACACAAAGAAATTAGCAACAATAAATGAGTCAGTTTGGATGAGTTCACAATGCTAACGGCATAACAAAGTAAGAAAGAAAAGCCACTGAGTTGCATGACAATGACGTTTGGGAACACAGCGTGCAGCCGAACTGGGTCCAAATAGAGCACATACATTGTCAATGCTGTGGTGTTCTTTGTATCAATGAATTATAAATGATGACAGGTTGGTTTACATGTCAATAATGAAAGCAAACTATGCAACGCAAGTTAGACGAGCTGGAGTGTGAGGTTGGATGGATTTTTCTTGGAAATGCTGTAATGTGGTGCGTGTCCAGGAGCAATGCTTAAGAGCTAATGGTTTCTTGGAAGCTAGAAAAAGCTTTTTTTTTCAGGTGGGGAAGAGAGAATGTAATTTATTCAAGTGGATACTTGGTGAAGCGGCACACGCAACCTAGATTTTCCACCAACCTCAGTCAGGCTCTGCTGAATTGAACTCATTAGAAACATTTGCTTTTATCCTTCATTGTTACTGTTTTTAATCAATATTGCCTTCCCTGTAGAAGCAGGTATCCTAGTCTTATTAACCATATTCATTGTAATTTATTCATTTCGATCTACTAACTACTGATATATTCTACTGAAGGACAGTAAAGTGGGTATGTTATTGAAAATGAGTCACCGTAGAACCTCGTTGATTAATGATGATTAATGATTATGCATTAACAAATTATTCTTTAAGCCACAAGGCATTTTTATTCAAATATAATAACAGATGTTTAAAGATGGTGCCACAGCTGGCAGTTGTGGCGTTCAGCTCGTCACATCCCACGTCCCAAACTTTGCATTCTATGCTGAGTAAGATTAGATTCTTGTATCTGTAAACGTGAATAGTTTGTAATCTTTTAATTAGCGTGATGTTGGTGTGTCTTATCATTTCTCCTCAGACGTGTTGCATCACCAACATATATTGTGATATAAACATACTCACTAATCTTGTTTTGAATTGTGCTACTATCCAAAGAATATGAAAGAATATGTCTCCCTTTTCTCTTTTCTGTAGCAGTAGATTATACTTAATGTTTTCTTGTATACTAAATGCTGGCTTTATGATATTTTTTATCACACCAGTATAGCAGATTACAGAGAGATCAGTCTGTGTAGCCAGCGAGACTCTCTGGATAATGGAAAGACATTTCTCTGCCAGGGCTTTTGGTTTTGCTCTTTTCATTTTTTTTCTTTTTTTCTCACAGGTGTTACTGCAGCACTCAAAGCAGTGTAGAGTAGATGGAATATTCATAACACATCCACATTAGGATCGCCACAGCCGACGGAAACCAGAAACACACACAGCTGCACGGTACCAGCTGGTATTGCCATGAAACTAAAGGCCTTGATAATGTTTTTTCTGCGTAAATGTGTCAACCATTTTTTGTTTTAGCTGTGTTGTTTTAAATGGTGAGAACAGCTTCGACAGAGTAGATCAGTAGATTCACTTGTACACTTGTGTGTCTGTGTGTTCCTCTGCTTTTCAGTTGATATTAGCATGTATTTTTATTTATTTATAATATGCATATATCATCTTCAAGTGTCTAAATGTGGCTATCATGTCCAAAGCATTCAGGCTCAAGAAATGTTTCAGGTATTAATATTAACTGTTTGCTCTCTGTGTGTGTGTTGTGCACACTTATGCAGTACAAATGAGACATGCACTATTAATGATACGTTAACAGGGGTGTGTGTTTGAGCGCCGGACAGTGTTCAGCTGAAAAAGTAAAGAAAAAAATGATGTGACACACAATTACACACACACAATATTAGGGAAATGAATGTGTGTGTGTGTTATGTGTGTTATGTGTGTACAAATAGAGCAGCCTCTATCAGTGATCGTAGGTGCCAGTGACATAACCTCCAATCGTGTGTGTGCGTGTGTGCGTGTGTGTGTGGCATAGGTTTACCACTATCAATAGAAGCAAAGGGGGAGAATACTGATGGTCAGTTGGTATTGAGATGGTCCTATTAGTATTCATGTGGTCATATAGATGCTCTCTCTGTCTCTCTCTCTCTCTCTTTCGCTGTCTCCCACACACACTCTCTCACACATTCTTACAGCCTTGTGGTGTCCCACTGAGGGCAAACTAATGACCTACCACTAAAGTCATTCCCTAGCTCCTAATACTTACTATTAAACCTTAACATATCTCCTAACCTTCACTTAACTCCAACTTTAAACCAGATGCTTAACCTGGCCAAAATAGCCCTTTGCTCTTCTCGGCGCACATGAGGCCGCGAGCTGTGAACTTTCTGCCCTCTTTGGTTTTAATGAGGAATTTCATTAGCATTTTAATGAGGAAATCCGGGAAAGCTGACAAGCCATTTTTAAGGAAACTGAAGGACAAATGCAAGTATTAATCCTGTCGCAGTGAAACAAGCGTCCTGTGAAGAATAACCAGCTGTGTATTTACTGAAAAAAAATCTATTTCTATCTATTTCCACTTCATGTTTCATTATGAAGCAAAAGCCGTTCTTTTCAAAGAACATTTGGTTCTTGGGTGGAACACACTCAGAGAGGGCGTCTGCACAAACTTTTTATATTCAGAAACTAGACAAGTCACCTTCTGCTTCTTTAACGTTTCTACACTCTGCTTCTGCTGAAAGGTGAGGATTGATTAACACTTCTGTCTCTCCCTCCATCCACAGGATGATCCCCCCATCCAGCAAGAACTTCCTGGTCAACAACCTGGCGGCAGGGACCCAGTACGACCTCTGCGTGCTGGCCATCTACGATGATGTCATCACCTCTTTGACAGCAACACGTGTGGTCGGCTGTGTGCAGTTCACCACAGAGTCGGAGTACATGAGGTGTCATTTTATGCAGTCGCAGTTCCTCGGAGGGACTATGATCATCATCATTGGAGGGATAATAGTGGCCTCGGTGCTCGTTTTCATCATCATCCTGATGATACGATACAAGGTGGGTCTCTCTGTCTGTCTCTCTGTCTGCTGCTCTTAATCCTCTCTGGTCAGAACAAGGACAGAATTAAACCAGAGGCCTTGTTATTATCAGTGGGAAGATACTCATATACCAATTAACTGACACTATCATTACCTTTAGCGTTGTGCTGGCACACCCTTCCACCAACGTAACGTAACATTGAACATTTGGAAGTCTTTCACTCGTACTCACGAATTCTTCTATCAAAGAAAGAAAAGAAGTTCAAATTAAACAAATGTAACTCCGAGTGAAAATTAGATATCACTTACATCAATTATATGGTGTACACATTACCACTGAACGTTTCAACATAGAAAGATAACAGAGATGTATTTGAGTGCTTTTAACAGACAAAGTGTTTACAGCTGCTGGACGCCAACTGAGAGCCACTGAGGGTTCAGTGTCTTTGTAACGAGCACATCAACAGGTGGGAAGGAGGAGACTGTTTTTCATCTCTGCAATAAATGTTATAGTTTAAACATGTTCATGTGATATTTGGAAAAAGGCAACAACAAAAACACATTGAGAAGTGAGTAAAAAGTGAGAGTCGGAGCACTTTGTGGTGCTCCGCTGCTAACACCTGCTAACACCTGATGAAGAGCTGTGTTCAGTTCACTGGCTTCTTAGCGGGGATCTTGAAATAAGTTGAATAAGTTGTTCTTTTCTTATATGCAGCACGGAACACAGACATTTTGATTTAATTTTGAGTTTTTGTCTTTCTTTTCCTTGTGTTTTCTCTTCAGGTGTGTAACTCTGGTGAGGGTGGGAAAGGCGTTTCACTGTCAATGACCAATGTTCACTCACAGACCAATGGGCAGCAGTCTCAGGGGTGCACTGTGACTCCCAGCGCCTCTAAACACGGCTCAATCGGATTAGACGACCTCTCAGCAGGCACTAAGAATAGGAGCGGAGCAGCAGAAGGAGGAGGTGGTGTAGGCAAGGATACCGTGACTCAGTCGTCTGAATCTTCCCTGCCCGATTGCTCAACTGCTACGACGGTCCTCAGCCCAACTTGGGCAGGTAGAAGCCCCACAGCTGGAGCTGAGGAACGGGAGAAAGCAGGTGAAGACAGAGCTCAGGCTGGCATCTCGTCGCCAACCGCAGCCACTGGTTCACTGCCCAAGCCAAAGCGGAAACCCGCTCCAAGTAAACCAGGCTCAGTGTGCTCCAGCACGGCTAGCCGCGACAATCTCCCCTGCTCCTCCTCCCCCCGCCCTCCATTCTCATCCTCCTCAACTGCTTCCTCTGCCCTCCTCCCTTCCTCTACCCCTCTGGAAAACCTCAACACCAACCGCAACAACTCCACCTTTCTCAACCAAACTCCGCCTCCCTTCTCCCCATCCCCATTCTCCTCCCCTCTTGCCACGCCGAGTCCCGTCCCCTCCATCCGATTCAGAGAGACGCCCATCCTGCGCCGGGCTCCACGGGCCTCCTCTTCGTCCCCCAGGTACCAGACTCTCCCTGTAGAGGAGGGTGGGAGGAGCAGGGCGAGGAGGAGGTACTCACTCAGTGAAGGAGGCTCTAAGACTCTCCTGTCCCATCAGGGAGGAGCGCCCAAATTAGGGCGCATAATGCGGAACAAAAGGAGCCAATCGATGAGCGGGATGCTGCTCCATAAAGATGTTGATGGAGACTCGGACAAAGGGCAGTGTGACTCAGACTGGATCTTAGAAAGCACGGTTTGATCTGGCACAAGACTGTTGACATTAAAGAATCTGGTTTATTCATTATGGTTTCTCTTTTGTATGAGTGTACATCTGAGACTGTGTGTGTGCGTGCGTGTGTGTGTTTGCGTTTAGATTTGTTTGTAGGTGTGGGACTGAAGGTAAACTTATATGTGTGACATGTTTTTGCAGTTTAGAATGTGTGTTTCTGGTCCGTATGCCTGTCGCTGTTAGCTGTGGCTGGATGCTTGACTTTGAATATGTATGTTCTGTGAGCGTACTGTTTTTCCAACCATTTTATATTTTGATTTTATTTTTCATAACTTTTCTCTCCACCATCAGTTTACAGTTTTTTCACTTCGACAGTATCTGTTTTACAGTCGGTCTTTGAGCGGGTGGAGAACTTGCCTTGTCTCGTAGCGTCCTCGAGTGGTCTCGTTGGTTCCACTTTATAGCACAAAAGAAAACAAGACAACTGGCTCGCCACGTCATTTCCTGATTCACACTCACTGTATCTGAAAATACCACAACATGGTAATCATGACAGGAAAAAAGAGGAAAAAAAAACAATACAAAAACTGAAAAGCACACCACTGTTAACATTCACACGTCTACAGTAAGTATGCGTCCATAACTGTGGCAAGAGAAAAGCAGTCTGTGCCTTCTTTTGCAGTAACACTCCTTCTGACAGATGATATTACCCGTCTTTGGATACCACTACAGCTCCACCGTTGAGGGACTGGGATGGAGGGGGCTAACAAAGGAAGAGAGAGAGATTTCACACATAGCCTTTTTTGCCTACTGAGGAGTACAGACGTTTTGTTGACATGTAGACAGACACAAACTGGGACGAAAGCAACAAACAGACAAAAACTTTAATGGACCTCTTATGAAATTGATATTTTTTAAAGGGAAGAATACACAAAAACATAAAAAATACCTTGCAAGCTTTTGGCTGACGTTGGTTTACTATGACCTGTGTTGGTCACAAGCTCCTGGAAAACTTCTGTACAGAAAAGACAACATGTACTGTGTTGTTATGTTGTGTAAAATAAAAAAGGGATAAAAATGAAAACTGAAATGTGTGTTTTATGAGCAGTATGCCCCTGTCCCTACCACAGCATAAAAGACCACAGGTGCTACCGCACTGTCGTAGAAGGTCCCTAAAAGAGTCCTGTTCACCCCTAAGGAATTCAGCCACCTCAGCAGGTGAAGACGACCAAGATGTCCGCAGTGTATAGGAGGACGAGGGAGGGGGCGAGGACTGCTCCATGTGGGGGCCCTGTGCACCTCAGACACAGTCTCACATGCTGGGGCCTATTGGTGAGGTAGTCAATAGCCCCTGCAGTCATGTGTAGGTCTACTCCCGCTTCCTCCAGCTCCCCCTTACACCACTGAAGGCTGGATTGTGTTGAAGGCACTGGAGAAGTATAAAACCATGACTCTCACAGTGCTCTCTGCGATCTCCAGGTAAGGGAGGGCCCGATGCAGCAGGTAGTTGGCCCCGACGTGCGGCTGGCACCACAGGACGTCCTACACAGAGAGGGGACTCTCTCTAGGCTGAGACTGAGGTTAAAGGTGTATATCAACCTCACAGAGTTGACCTGCACATTCCCTCAACAGTCTGCAGTTTATTCCATTTGGACCTGTGGCCTTTTTGGTTTTCATCTTAATCAGTTGACTCTGCATCTGCACAGCTGTGATATAGAGGCTAGAGTGTGGGTGGGTGACTCCTGATGAGAGGGATGGGGATAGTGGAGTTATTGAGTGCAGTCCGTCCACTCACGTACCTTGTAGTGGAGGTTTGTTTGTAGAGTATAGTAGTACAATAGTTTCAATGTTTGTGTTCCCTGGTGAAATAGTCCTCATACTGGGTAAAAGTAGGGAGAGTTGAGGAGAGGAATAAAATTCCCTGGAGATGAAGACGAAGGCTTGGGAGTGTGAGTTCTGCAGCTAGGACACGCGTGATTTGTCTCACACGCTGTTGCTGCATCTGCTGGTCCTGTCCCCTTCGCGTTCCGGTCCATTCTCACCAGGTAAAAGCCACAGTCACATGAGAGTCTGCTGTGAGGGGTGTCAGCCATGACTCTGTGTAGCATTGTGCTAACCTCCTGATACTCCCTCTAAAGTCTGGTCAGTTTAGATTCTTTGCAGAGCAGAATATTGGAAATACAGGCTTTTTAATTACTGTATGTTTTCTAGATCAGAGTGAATGTACAATAAACTTTGTTTTATATAGTTTATCTATTTATTCATCTAGTTGGAATACATTGTTTATTTATACTATATATCCATACTAAGATTTGGTTGAAAGTCCCTTAGCAGAAACCTTCAGGTAGCATTCAACAAGCTGAATTCTGGTTGGATATTTGACCTCTACTCTTGGAAGAACTAGTGGAATTCAATAAAATGAGTTGGTTCTCTGGCACAGACCCAACAGTCCTCAAATCGTTGATAGGGTTGAGGTCAGGACTGTGAGATGGGCCATTTCAAAAGCTTAATGTTAGCTGCTTTGATGTGTGTTTTGGGGTCACTGGGGTTCAACGCCTAACCTTTACACCTCTAGAAACACACAAACAACTCAATTAACTTTCTCCCAGAAGGTTTTTTCTTTGTCCATGAGTTCAGTCATCCACCAGCACGTTTGTGTTCCCCTCGGTTTGGATAAACTATGCCCTCGTCGTACATACCACATCAAGACCTAATTAAATCTGGATTTCCCTTTATTTCTATCGTTCAGCAAAAAACAGAAGTTGTTATTATTGCTGAGCGCTGACTGACATACGTGCACAGTAATTCACAAACAGCCTACAATCTGCTTTCACAGACCAGACCCTAAAGTAACAGGATGACCTTGAGGCCACAGCCAGTATGGGTGAAGTCACAATCTGTTCACATCAATGTGGGAAATTGATTTGCTTTGCAATTAAATTAGTGAACAATATTTGACATGAAACTGTTCTGACAGGCAGTGGATGGATGTTCTCATTTCAATTACCAAACATTGCTGTTTTAATGAGGTAAACTGAATTGACTGAACCAAAGTTGAATCATTACTGACCTTTGTGAGGATATTCGTGTGTTTTCCACATTTCTCAGCAGTGGTGGGCTCCCGGTGGACTGCCTTTGGGGAGAATTGTTAGTAATAAAGTCACATGTTATACCCTGGCAAAGTTGTTTAATTAAAGAGAGTGAGATACAAATCCAAACTCATGTGGGATTAAAGGCGGAATAACCCCCCTCACCGTACTCCTATCACATTCAGGTTCTCTGCTGGGTTTTAAATTTCAATAGCCGATGATGGCAGCAAACATCCGATGAATGTTTAAACAGACACCTGAGTCACTGGAGAGTCATACAAGAAGATGAGAAAGGAAACAAATTACCTCCCCACTATTCTCCTTTTTTAATTTCACTAAGACATCCACTGCCTCAGCTGTACACATGTCTTATACTCCCATTCAGCCACAAAAGTGAGCACACACACACATCCACAATCCCCCTGTCTTTAAATGTGCGTCAGTGATGTCCTGGTTTATGCCTCCTTGACTGACCTCCTAATGCCTTTCTTAAGCTGGTACTAGTAAGAGGCTTTGGTGGAGAATATCCCTCCCATAGACTTCTTTCTTGTTTTCTTTCCTTTTCAGTACCTCCTGCTTCCATCTCTTTCTTTAATTCAACTTTTATATTTTGTGAATTTAGCAGCAGCTTTTGAACAGTGAGTGATAGTTTGTGTAATAGTGGAGGCTTAAAATGATAATCTCTGTGAATATTACACTGCTTTTCAACTAATATCTGCTGCATTAAAAGAAAAAAAACAATGAAAAAGCACAGCTATTAAATAAAGTGTGATTGGAGCCTCCAGAGGAACTCGATCTCTAAGTGTGGAAGCAGAGTGCTCTGATAGAGGCCTTATGTCAGGCTGAGTGACAGTTGGAAAATCAAACAATAAAATATTTGGAAGGTGAGTTCTAAGTGAGAAGTTCAATGGATCGCCTTCTGGGATCGAGGCCTTGTTGTGGCAGAAGGGCTTGCGTGGTCTAGTGATCCTCAGAGCTATGTTGTCGGGAGCTATATGCTCCTGGTAGGGTCTCCCAAGGCAAACGGGTCAGAGGTGAAGATCCAGTCTAATTCAATCCAAAACGACCCCAATGGATAAGAAAAAACAAGGAGCGGCGTTTCCCCACCCTGGAGCCAGGCCCGGGGTGGGAGCTCACCAGCGAGTACTTGGTGGCTAGACCATGGACCGCAGGGTCCAGTCGGGCTCAGCCCGAAAAAGCGACATGGTTCCGCTCTCTTGTGGGCCCACCACCTGCAAGAGGTGCCAGAGGGGTCGGGTGCGCAGAGTTATGGGTGGTGGCCGAGGACAGGGACCCTGGCGTTCCAACCCTCGGTTGCTATAACTGGCTCTTGGGACATGGAATGTCACCTCTCTAATGGGGAAGGAGCCTGAACTGGTGTGGGAGGTTAAGAGATACCGACTAGATATAGTCGGGCTCACCTCTACGCACAGTCTAGTCTCTGGAACTGTTCGAGAGAGGCTAGACTTTGTTCCACTCTGGAGTTGCTGTGGGTGAGAGGCGCTGGGCAGGGGTGGCCTTGCTTTTGGCCCCCAGGCCTGTACGTTGGGGTTCTCCCCGTTGGACGAGAGGGTTGCTTCCCTGCGCCTTCCCTGCGCAGACACGCCGAATGGCGGTTCGGAGTATCCAGCCTTCCCAGTTCCCCTGGATTGGCAGACCAGGGTGGTCCTCCGGTCCCCCTTCTTGAGAAGGGGGACCGGAGGATGTGCTCTAACTCAGCGGTCCCCAACCCCCGGGCCACGGACCGGTACTGGTCCGTGGGTGATTTGGTCGCAGAGAAAGAATAAATAACTTACATTACTTCCGTTTTATTTTTTTCGGAATCTGAAAGATGTTTTATTTTGAAAAATTGCCGGATTCTCTGTTACATCCGTCTATTTTCGCGCTTGACGCAGGCCGAGGTGCGCTTCTCGGTCACGTGATCGGTTACCGCTAAAACGAAACCTACCAAAATGAGTAAAAAACAAACATCTTTGGAAAGTTTCTTTGCCAAGAGGAAAAGGCCCAGCCAGGAGACAGAAGAAGAGCCTTCGACTTCCAAGAAAAAGAAAGCTACATTTAATAGACAGTATCAGGGGTCCTACTTAAAATACAGATTTATCCCAACGGGAGATTCCCACGCACCAAGCCCACCAAGCGGGGTTTTACAGTGACAGCGACCAAAACAAGATTACGATGTAGACTGGACATTAGCCACTCGGGTGTCATTGTCTCCTATCATCCTGGATTGGACCGCCTGGTTGCAGAAAAACAAGCCCAGGGCTCCCACTGATTCAGCATTGTGGTGTGTTGGCTCTTTCATGCGCTGTATCTTATTTTGAAGGCATGTTTAAACGTTACCATAGTGACCAGAAAGTGTTGTATTGACATTAAACCAGTCCGTGGGGCAAAAAAGGTTGGGGACCGCTGCTGTAACTCACACTCCTCAGCCTCCCCGGTAAGGTCTATGCAGGGGTGCTGGAGAAGAGAGATAGTCGAATATCAGATCGTAGAGAAACAATGCGGATGCCGTCCCGGCTGTGGGACACTGGACCAGCTCTACACCCTGGCCAGGATCCTGGAGGGAGCATGGGAGTTTGCCCAACTGATTCACATGTGCTTTGTGGATTTGGAGAAGGCATTCGACCGTGTCCCTCGAGGGATCCTGTGGGGTTTGCTCCACGAATCTCCAGAATCTCATCTCTGCTTTTCGCAGATGATGTGGTTCTGTTGGCCTCATCCAGCAACAATCTCCAGCTCTCACTGGAGCGGTTCAAAGCCGAGTGTGAAGCGGCAGGGATGAGAGTCAACACCTCTAAATCTGAGACCATGGTTCGAAGCCGGAAAAGGGTCGATTGTTCTCTCCAGGTTGGGGACAGAGTGCTGCCTCAAGTGGAGAACTTTAAGTATCTTGGGGTCTTGTTTACGAGTAAGGGACGAATGGAGCAAGAGGTTGACAGACGGATCGGTGCTGCATCCGCAGTAATGCGGACTCTACACCGGTCCGTTGTGGTGAAAAGAGAGCTGAGTCAAAAGGCAAGGCTCTCGATTTACCAGTGAATCTACGTTCCTACCCTCACCTATGGTCACAAGCTCTGGGTAGTGACCAAAAAAACAAGATTGCGGATACAAGTGGCCGAAATGAGTTTCCTCCGAAGCATGGCTGGACTCTGGAAGTTCGGTCATCCGGGAAAGACTCGGAGTAGAGTCGCCGCTCCTCCGCGTGGAGAGGAGTCAGTTGAGGTGGTTCGGGCATCTGGTCAGGATGCCACCTGGTCGCTTACCTCGGGAGGTGTTACAGGCATGCCCTACTGGGAGAAGGCCCCGGGGCAGACCCAGGACATGCTGGAAGGATTTACATCTCCTCGCTGGCTTAGGAACGCCTTGGGGTCTCCCAGGATGAGCTGAAGGAGGTGGCCGGGGATAGGGAGGTCTGGGTTTCCCTGCTTAGGCTGCAGTCCCCGCGACCAGACCCCAGATCAAGCGGCAGATAATGGATGGATGGACGTTCAATGGAGGACAAAAATGTGCAATAGCAACCATGTTACTGCAGTGAAAATAAACCCTCAGGTTTATCACTGCAGGAGGAGGAAAGGCTAACATCTATATGTTTGCAGCTTCATATTCATATTCATCCCTTTTTATTGCATGTCTTCTTAAAAAGACAACAGAAGGAAAGAAGGAAAATCATTGATTCGTTTTAATGGAATCTGAACTTTCATTGAATAGAATTCGAGTTCCACTTTGGTGAACTTCAGTAGCAAGCTGTTTTGACATGGCTTCAGGGTACAAAGATCCAGAGAATTAAAAGTCCATAAAGCTAACATTTTAGCTAGCTTTTTACTGTTAGATATCCCCTTGATGAAAAATGAAAATGATGTACCATCCTGACAACAAAATATAGCAGGACTGCTAACAGGCAATCCTCAAGGAAAAAGTGCAGAGAGAGGTATTGTGACTATGTTAAATTATTGTGAAAGCACAACCATGATTCTGGTTTGCTCTGAATGGGCCGAGACATTATCTGTCATTGAGTTTGTCAGTAAAGAGTAGAGAGAGGGGAGTAGCTTTTTCTTGAACTACTGTAAAACATTAATGCCAAGCTGTGCTGCTGCGTGGTGCACCAATGTGGCACTATTCACCGCATTGCCGTTCTGATCATCACAGTGGTACATTAGTGTGACGTCTTCTAGTCACAAAATGCCGTACAGGTCTGAGTGGGTTTCTCAGTGTGTGAGTAATACAAATCAACACAAAAGATGTGAAGGATCTGAAAGACCAACAGATGGATCCAAATGATGGTAGGAGAAAATAACAGTATGAATTATTGTGCCCTCAATGCAAAGCTGTTAGTGTGACGTAAAAAAAGCTCTTTGATGCCTTATGAAGAACTGTGTTGCAGGGGCTACTAGAAGCTGGGAATAGAAAAGAAAGCCATTCCAGCTTTGTTGTGGTAACCTTAAACTGTGTAGCACAGGCCAAGCCTGGAAACCTGTCCAACTGTTAAGTAACATCCTAGGGCTGGATCAGGCTCAGCATATGCACATTTACATGAGAGTAATTGAGTCTGAAAGAGAGTGTCTGGCCTTGCAAGCTTGACATTTTACTTTAGTTAGTACAGTTTTGCTGTAGATGCTGAAGTCTGAATGAATATAATATTTAAAGCATTTTTTAAAAATATCATCAGCCTGTTGCCTTTAGACACGTTTCTCATTTTTCTCCCTCCAGCTGACTGGGCTGCGCTAATTAAAGCTTAATGCTAAATTACATAGCTCTTTCTGGGAAAGTTCCCAGGAAAATATTAGTAATTAATGAGCCCATAAAATAAAGTCATTCTTTGTGTGTGTGTGTGTGTGTGTGTGTGTGTGTGTGTGTGCGTGTGCGCGCGTGCTCACAGGCAGGTGATCTGGGTTGGGTTCCTCCATCACAGTATCTAGTGGATATGGTTTTTATGGTCATCAGAGCAGGTGCATCTTAATGTATGTTGTGAACACACACACAGACATATTATACACAGTATCCCATTCTGAATTATCTGTGCTATTAGGGGCCATGGTGTTGTATAATAAGGAACTGAATACTAATTATAATACTGCGTGTGTGTGTGAAATAATTTTTGCCATGCTTTCCTTTTCTCGTAAAGCCAGAAGGAATGCTTAATGAGTGTCAGCATGTGCTAGCCAACTGTGGTGATGTGTTTGTGTGCGGGAGCAAGAGAGCAGCAGCGTGTACAGTGTGAGAGGCACAAAGTGCAACTTCCTTCAAATGTACATGTGCAAATTTCACCTGAGAGGAAAATAATGAGATTCGTTTTTGAATGGAATCTATTAAATAAGTGCAAAATGTCAAGTCAAGCAGCATTATTTGGTTTTAAGCAAATGGACAACACGTGAAGCTAATGAGTCTCTACGTGTTGTTTTTATCAGAGCAGACACGCCGAGTGCACGAGGCTCAAACTCTGGAGCAAAACAGGACAACAGTTTGTTAAGTAACTGTCTAATATAATAAAGGGCACCAGATCATCTGTGCTGTAAAAATAATAAAAGGACACTGAATAGAAGTAAACAACTTTAATAAAGAGAGGGCACAAACATAATCAGACTAGTTACTGTGGAGAGTGTGGCCTTAAACATTTGGTATAGAAATCTGAACATCCTCTTCTTTCACGGATGGCTTTTATTTTGATTATATATATAATGTCAAGGCAACATTCCAGTGACTTGTTGACTCCACTGAGGATGGTGAGTTAGTTTACTACGATAAAATACACTCTGCAGTTACAGCAGTTATATTTACATCAACTCCCTGCAGACACTGAGTCACTTCATACAGGAGGGAAGGGAATCAACTTGTTCCAGTTTGTCCAGATATCGACTAGCTTTTATTTTCCAACTAGAGAATAGTCAGAACATTTGCAGCTGACTCCATTTTGACTTTATCATTAAATCTGTAAAGATTAGCAGGGACATGAAACTTTTCTCAAATGAATACATGAAACAAACATAAATGCAAACAGCAAATGCAAATTCATGTTTTTTTTTTCTTTCTAGACAAAAAGTTGAATCTGGATGGAAATCTATTGAAATACAAATATCCAAACCTTCATTCTCACTTCTGCATATGAGAAACTTTAAATTATTGCAAATGCAGCCAACAAAAGTTAAAGCTTTGCCTTCAAAACTTTTTGGGTAAAAATATTCAAGTATTTCCATAAGTCGCATAAAGAAAACATGCACGCAACGTATAAATATGTATTTTTAGATTTCATTTATTTTCGCTGCCTGTAACTGAAAGCCAACTCCTCCTCACTTCTTCTCCCAGCGTCTTATTAAAAAGCTCTGCGAGTGTGATGACGCACTGTAGCCAACCACAGGATGACAGTGTGAAGAAGACTGGCTCAGTAGCAGATCATGTTCTCTTAAATCTATTCTGCTGCGTCCCTGAAAACAAAATACACGCTGCTGCTGCTCTGCGTTGCTGTTACCCCTTGAGTTTGACTTGCCAACCAATTAGTCACACAGCTCAAGCCTTAAACAGAGTATGAATGGTTGAAATAGGAGAACAAACACCTTCCTGCAGCTCCATGCTGTGTGGAGGATGTCTGGCTTGCTCATGCACAACGAAATGTTATAAATCAGAGACGGAGCTGAGCGTCAAATACACTTGAGAGGCTTTGGGGTGTGAGGGACCCGACAGAGGGATGAAAGGACGAGGGAGGTGTTCGTACAACCCATGAGACACTCTTTTATGCATTTCTCCACTCTTCCCTCCCAAAGCACCTGAAGCATACAGTCCCATGCAGCACTCGCCTGGGGCTCTAACTGATTTGAATACTCCATGCTGTCTGACTTTTCATATACTGCCGCTCCCTGTTTCAGTTCAAGGAGGCAGGAAGCAAGGAGGTTTCAATCCATTTTCATGAAGTTGGGGGATGAGTAGTTGAGTGGAAAAGACTGGGCTATAATTTCCCACACATCTGCAATAAGTATAGGATTTCTAGTGCATACAAACACAACGTGTGTTGCTTCCTAGACATGTTTTGTTGAATAGCTACAGTGCATAAGGAGCACAAGCATGATATTATAAAGTGGACTTCTACAAGGGCAGAAACACATATTTTCTAAAAGCTCTTTCCCCAAAGACGTCAGTCCAGAGTATTTATCAAACTGCGGTTCTGCACTGAGGTTGGGCTTAGGCAAGAGAAAACAGAGAGGTCAGGCTTAGAAAAAAGATTGTGTTTCGTTTTTGGTGAAACGACTGTGTGAAAAGGCTCAAATTTAAGTACAGGAGTCTCTCTGAGAACGCTGATGCATTAACCTGACTTTGAAAAGACCAGAGTTCAACTTGTTCCGACTCATGTCACCTTTGTCTCAATCAAAAAGTGGCAGCATCTGACAACATCATCCTCTGTAACACATGAGGATAAAGATATTAGTTATGAGTATAAACCCTCAGGGTCATTTCAGTTTTCCCAAAGAAAAAGCCCTGGTTGACTGGAAGAAATCAGTCTTCTCATTCCGTCTGACTGCAGATGAGGAAAGTTTAATGTGCTGAAAAATTAGATTCATTCGCAGACCTTTAGGCTGTGCTGCTAAACTGTATGTTGCGCAGATCAATTAGCTGTTGGCTGCCTCCCTGAGCATACCGGTTCCCCATGTTGTGGATCTTTAGAGGGGCTGAGGTGGAGGTAAACTCACAAACACAGAAAGATGAGTAAGACAGAGGAGACTACAGTGAAGGGAGGCGGTAGAGGAGATGTGTTTCTCTTAAAGCAAACTTAAGAAATCTCTCGGGGTTGAGATAATTCCTCTTGTTTTATGTGTCATTACGTGTAATGTTCAAGCTCCAGTGCCTCGAGTGAGTTTTGAGAAAATGATTCCACGGCAGGTTTTTGAAACATTTATTGTGGGAAGAGTGGAAGAGTTTGATAGACAACAAGTGTGTTTAAGAGACAGAGGAAGGAAACATGTAAACATGCTGAACTATGGGTTAAAAAGGCAGTGAAGGAGGAATAGAAAATGTGGAGAAAGTAAACAGACCCAGCATCTGCTTTTCCCTTCCAAGAGCTCTGCATTTTGTTGCAATTTCCTTCCCTCCTCTCCCAGCCCTTCTTCCCACTCATTCTCTCCATCCCAATAGTGGAGAAAGCATTTGCCAATTTACTCCACTCTGCACTGTGACCGCGCTCTTCAATCCCTCTCTGCTGATGGATGAATGAATGGTGAGTGGAAAGATGTTTAACTAGAGAAAAGAGCCGTGGAGGAGAGGTCGGATACACTGATAGACTGACGGGAAGAAGGAGAGGGGTGTGAAAAAGATGCATGAATATATGTTTTTTCAAGTAGAGGTGACTGTTGAGCAGGGAGTGGTTGATGTGCGAAGGGAAAGATGAAAGGAGGAATACATGTTTTTTAACCTTGGTGAACACTCATTGAGGGAGATGGAGGTGAGAAAGGGGAGTTAACAGAAAGGGACACAATTTTACGCGGGGGCTACAGGTGCCACATGGCAAAAATCACATTTTTGGAATATGTTTCATCATTTGCATGATGCTTAGTTATATTTTCTTTTTTGTGCTGTTGGTGTCCAGGAACGCCACCAGAACCCCGCCACCCCACCAGACTTTGGTTCACACAAAAACTGCACAGTTTAAATTGAGAACAAATTACTGTCCCTAATGTTGATTTAATATTAGAAAAATCATGCAAGACATGAAAACCACCACTTTTACTCAACACATTCTGCTCTCGAATAAGCTCTACTAAAATGATTTGCTGCACATATTTCACATTTCAACATTTACAAAATGCATCCTTCTCATACTCCAATCACTATCCTCCTGATTTAACACTGTTAACCCAGTTAATGTGCTTTTTCTATTCTAACTATAATGCAAATCCACAATCCACAGCTTGGTCAGCAAGTCAGGTGTGTTATGGGTATGGGTCACCCCTAGATCAAAAACAAAACAGCACTTAGTATTTCTCAGTCATGTAGCAACAGGAAGACCCTCGCTCCATGAAATACTCCTGTACACCAATGTCTCCGAGGACAAAACCCCAGTGGATGGATGATGTACTGGCGATTGCAAATTATGTTTATCCCTATGTCTGTGTATTTACAGATTAAAGCAGCTCGTCCGCAGGGGGCTGGGGAGCAGTCCTCTGCATGACATGAAACCAGGAACCAGGAGACTGCATATCTCTGACTACAAATGAGGCTGTGGTTCTTTGCTGTGTTATCCAAGACCAACACAGAAAGAAATCTAGGGAATGTGTCCCATGACAGTTCCCCTTCACTGGATCCTGTGGATGGACCCATTGGTGGTTCTCCCACTGGGGACATGGAGCCCAGTGTTTCAGGAGATGACAGAAGGAGCAACGGTAGTTGTTTTCATGGTCTGCATTCCCATAATCAGCCACGTGGGAAAAGGCCTAGAGCTCCTGGAGCTCTGTTAATCTACATTACGAGTGAGATCAGTGTACTGAGGTTAGAGTTCTGCCTGGTCACATGATGTTTTCGGTATGTTATTCCCTGCTAAATGGAAGCTAACAGCTCTGTAGTACAATGGAACACTCATTGTTGGTCAGTGAATTGGTGTGAGGACTAATGAATTTAATTACATACAATCAGTTGCTAATTGGATTTTAATATATTTACTTATATCCATTCATTTATCACCGTGTACTCGTTATGATGTTTACAGTGGGAGGCCCTTCAAGGTTAGGGTAGTCATTGCCAGGTTCTCTAGTCATGTTCACAGATGTGAGGGAGGATGCCAAGTATTGAGTTTGTTTTTTTCTGTACTGTCGAAGGGAACAGTTTTGCCTATACAACCATTAGTTCCCCACAAACCCTTTGAACAGACTCTGCGGTGTCAAGTTGTTAAAGTTCTTCTTAAAGCCATCAGTATTCTGTTAACCTCTTTGCTTCCTCCCTGCTACTACTACTACTACTACTGCTGCCTCTGCACAGCAGTTCAGAAATCGGTTTCTCTTTGCCATCCGCCCCTGCAACCACCTGAAGGCTTTGCCTCCCATCAGCATCATCCCTCGCTCCCAAATGTGCTGAGCTTGGTGTTTCCTTCTGGGGAGATACCAAATATGAAAGCGGTGCATACCATATATTAACAGAATAATTCATGTCCACATTAGTATTTAAGGGCTGTGGCAGCATTATTGTATTAGATAATAGTAAATACTAGCGTGTGTTTAGCATTTAGTGGCCCATCATGACTTTGTCACGCCAAAAGCCAGGAGTGACTTGGCAGTTACCAGGATATAATCAGATTTATAATCATTAAAGATCCAAAATCAAGGATACAGCTGTCTCATTCAAACCACATCTGGCTGCTGTATCCTTTTCATGTGCCAAGCTTCAACAGGCATCTTCTTTACTGACTCCTCTGCAGTCACAGGGAGACAGTATCTGTCATCGAGACAGACTCAGGTTCTTTTAAATATGTCCCTCAGGCTGTTTATGCAGAGTTTACACTGTTCAGTATGCCATCTTGCACTTTATAAATCACAGGGTTGCACATTTTGTCTCTACTGAGTCATAGTATTCGCAAATGAGCACAAAGCAATCATCAGCTCAACACCCACTCGTGCAGGGTGGAGATAATACAAAGAAACCCTTAAAGCAAAGCTGGTGAGCACAATCGAAACAAGACCCACTAAATGCAAATGCAGGATGTATTTTACCCACGTCTCACAGAAAAGGTTCCTGAAGAAGTGTAGTAGCAAACAGTGGTGAAGTAAGAACGTTCATATGTTAAGTACAATCCGTGGCAAGATGGCAGAGCAGTGAGAGAGAAGGTGTGCTGGAGGAACAGATATGTGAAAGTATAAAAAAAACATGACAAGAGAAGAAGTGGAGAAAAGAATAGGAGATTTGTGGCAGAGGAAAATAGAAAAGACCGTGGATAGCGCAGTCGCAAAGATCAAAGTGTGTTGAGTTGGCTATTTTGTCAATCCAATATTTCCTGGTACAGAGCAACAGAGAGAAGGAAGAGAGGAAAAGGAGGATCAAAGTAGGGCAGGTTGTTTACTGTGTTTCACTGGTGTGTGTGTCTGTAATATCAACTTGGAATGATAAAGGTGGTAATGGTAAAAGGAAAATGCTATAATTGCTTCTATTGGATTTCTGTGTGTGTGTTTTGTCAGTACATTGCTACAGATAAGTGATTCTCTGTCGATTTCTTTTTTACCTCTACTGTGAGTTAAGTGTAACTTTCTAAAATTTAACTTTAACCAACCCTCATGAACCTAAATGGCACTAATGTTAAGCTCATCTGCAGTGTTCATGTTCGGCCTCTCATTTTGTTTGATTTAAACAAACCAAACTGGCTTTGTCCAGTAACAAGGATTTCCAGGGCTCTCTGCATTCCACGATTCTTGCACCAAAAAGGAGCCAACAAGCACCAAAAAGTGTGAACATGGTGCTGCATTTACAAATGCTGCTGAATATAAACTCTCTGTGTAGCTGGTGGAGACCAAAACAGAGACCAAAAGTTAGACTTTCAGCACCTTATGGAAAATATAAGCCTAAATTAATGCTTATGTTGCCCCAATGTACATGAATTAGCATTCTGTTTGAGATAATGTCACAGAAAATGCAAATATCCACCCAAATATGTATGTATATAAAATTAGTCCAAGAGTTGTGGCTTTTTTTAAAGGTCTATTCGGAAGAACTCAGGGACATGCAGTATTGCAGACTTGACAACATCATCCATCACTGTAAGTCTGATAACTGGTTATTCTTCTTATATGACACCTGAATGACACAGCCACTATTTCTATTTGAACAGAACTCAATATAAAGAAGTCCATTCATTCCCTTCTTTTCTTTAACTTTGCACCAAAGTTTATGTACAAGCACGTGAATGAGAATTTAAAGAGATGAGACTCAGCTACACCCAATGTGTTCGGGGTGATGTAATTTGTTACGTTGGGATGGTGCTGCAGTGCGTCTGAGCCGTTTCCGGGATTTTTGAAAATAATGGAAGCCTGTGACGCCTGTGCCGTAAGTTAATCCTACAGCAGCAGACAGTAGGAGCTTTGTGGTAAACACAGCAGAGGGTTTCAAATCTTCCCAGGCTTCATTAGCTGTATGAAGAATGAAGGTACCAGTATGATGCTTTAAACCAGGTCATTGCTTTAATAGTTGTGTGTGTGTGCTTGTGTTTTTCAACAGTGCAGTGACAGTGATGTAATTACTGCTGCTGGCAAAAGAACAGAGAGAGGCTGAGCCCAATGTATTCAAGCACACACAATACACACACACACACACACACACACACACACACACACACACAAGAAGAAGAAGGAGGAGAAGAAAGCAAAAATTCATCTTGGCACCCATCTTGGCAAAGACACTGTCCCTAATACTAAGCACACACCAGATTCTCCAGTAACTACTGACCCAACACTGAACCCACTGTGTGTATATATATATATATATTTTTATACATAACCACATATACTGTATTATAGTTACCCAACTCTTTACACAAAATAAGGCAGATCAAACTTTTTTTCTTAGGTGTTTCCACGTGAACAGGTTTGTTCAAATTATTTGTAGAAAAGTAAATACTAGCACAAACTGCAGCTTGAAGAAGATGCACATGAATATGTTTACATATACATACACACATATCCCTGTCTCCTCAGTGTTTCTCTTTGTTTCATCACAAACAGGAGAAAAAAACCTGTTTAGGATGCATTTCAGTATGGACTGAGGCTGCTGGAAGGGGATGTGAAAGCTGTGAAGTGGTGTGCGAAGGTTTATGTTCCATCTTGGTCAGGTTAACCTGCAATATGTGTGTGCTCTGCAAGTCTCCACTTCACATTGTCATCCTCATTCCCAACATCACAGGGTAACTAACTCAAGAGAGTTTTGTCCAACTGACAATTGTGTCTTTACTCAATGTGTGATTGTACATTCAGAAGTCTTATATAGGGAAATAGTACAAAATCTAAAAGAAAAGTGAGATGAAGAGTTGGAGGCGGCAGGAACTTACTGGGGTTTTGTTAAAGCAGCGCACCTGCTTGTCAAAGGAACAACTTTTCCTCCTCAGCAAAATATGCCCAAGTAGTAGTAAGCAGTAAGTGCTTATGCAGGAATGAATCATTTACATTAACAGAATATACTAACGTAAAAATTATACAAGTTTTGATAAACTGTGCAAAGATTTACTGAGCTGACAAGTCAATAAATAGACCAAATAACATATTTTTTATTGATATCTGGATTTGATGCACTGTGCTTTAAATCAGCTCCAGAGAAAATAATAATAATGTGCAACCTTGAAAAGCAGTACTGCAAAAACTAAACTTTAAAAACTTTACATACTAAATGCCTCGAGAATCAAGCAGGGGCCCTTGGGATTTATATTGTAAAATGTAATACAAATGTGAAATTATTCAGGAAATGAAGGGAAGAAGCCACGACAGCTGTTGACTTACAGGTTGGGAAACCTGCAGGACTGTAGGAGGTGAAACATTTGTCCAGCAAATAGCCTCCAGTGCTTTCAGACCAGATCAGTTGCCCTTTGCACTGACTTGGATTCATGTCATACTTTCTACAATCAAATCTTTGTTCTGGGTCTCTCAGTGCTGTTTATTCTGCGGACTGCTGTATGCAGTATATTGTACATTCTGTTAGGCCAACTCAGTATTTCTCTATAGTCTTCTCTAGAAAAAAAAGACAATTCAATAAGGTCAATAAAGGATTATCTGTGGCCACCATAATATCCCAAAACCAACATCTTTTGTCTTGTCTTCATCCTGCACAACCTCAATCACGGGGTGCACTGTACCTGCTGGCCAGCACATGTGTGTGTGTGTGTGTGTGTGTGTGTGTGTGTGTGAGTGTCACGTTCATGGCTCAATTTGTTGTGAGCAGTGTAAATATATTCTATATATATATTTACAGAGTCAGTTTACAGTCTGTTTTCCAGGCGCCAACAAGCCAGCTTTTTGCACAGTAAATATTATATTAATATTCTGAAACAAAATAGTTCAGGGATCACAAACTAATATTAGTCTAAGAGACTTTTTAATACTTTTTCGGTTATTTAGCTTCTATAATTATGTATCTAACTCTTTGATGTTGGCTGAACTATATCACGGATCAGGCTTGAAGTGTATCAAAACACATCAACTGCAATGCTGTGGTGCAGTGCTTGATGGCTTGATGTTAGGACCTTAGCCAGCAAGATTCTCAGTAATCCCATTAGCAAATATGAACCTCGTTTCCCCTGCAGACGCGTGGTCAGATCAAGCAGGGCCAAGTTCCTCACCTCACTTGTGATTTTTCACACTAACAAGCATGATAAGTAAAGGGTGTAGCTAGAAAGAAAAATGAAATACAGCATGTTACCGATGCTTTTGTTTGTTTGTTTTAATTCTTCCATAAGAAGTTAACTTTTTCCTTTTTATCTGGGGCTGGGCTAGGTTGCTGATATGTGATGTGCTCAGAGCAGTCTTTAAAAAGGGCTAAATTACTGTGAAAAATTAGTCAGTGGGTAAGTGAGTAAGTTTTCCCCTCAGCCTTGATGAAGTTCAATAAAGTTGGGGTGCTGTGTAAATGAAATCAATCCAGACTGTGCTCACCTTTGTGGGAACAGCCAGTTATTCCAGAATAGACAAAGCCGTCATAGCTTATTAACTAAGCTGATTCATTCACTTTAATTAGTTGTCAGCAGCAGCTTAGTGTGTGAATGATCAACAAAAATGACTACATTATGAGACAGACGTTGTTGGTACAAATGTAACTTGAATAACTAATATAATGCACATTATCATTAGCATACAAGCTAATTAGAGCCAATTGCCGATCAACAGTTAAATTACTATTACTGATGATAGTTCAGCTATTTGTTCTTTTTTTAAAATTAAACATTTTTCACTTTTTTTCTCAGTTTGCTATTGTGTTTGTCACAAGGCTCCTTCACGCACTAATGCAAACTTAGCAGCTGTTTCACTAGACTGACTTAGCTCTACATTCACATTCACATTAACTTTTTTTTTTCTAAGAAACAAATCTCGTAACTTTTTGGACAGACTTTAACTTGAAGTCTTGTACAAAGTGTTGTAGGTGTTTTTGTGAACATATTGGCTGTGCCTCCGGGGAACCGTAGCAGCAGCATGCTAAACTGACTAGCCATCAACCAAAGACATTTGGTGTATGCTATTTAACATGATATGTAAATTAGTTCATTCTAATTTCTGGTAGGATCCACCTTTGTCACACACAATGGAGGACCATTTCCTAGATCCAGAAAATCAGTAAAAACCATCAGGTGTGTGCCTAGGTTTCCACAAAGGTTTCTCCGTCCATACTGCAGGTTTAGATTTCTCCATGCAGATGCATCAGTGCCAGTGAAGACATTTACCATAGTTAACTAAATCTTCAGTGCTTCTTCACCCTTTAACTTCAACGGGGATCAGGTATTGAGCACACGTTACGCAGAAAGATTCAACATTAGTCACACGTCACTCACTTTTACCTCCTCTGAGTGACTGACCTTGGCTGGTGTCGGCATAGCAACATTCCACTTCCTCTAAATTATAGCATGCCAGCCAATCAAATATGAGCACTGTCCCTGGAGAGGCAGCGATTACAAATCAGCTCCAGAGAGGAAGTGTGAGTGTTTGTGTGTGTCTTAGTGCCGGTGTTCAGGTGATATTCAGTGCTGGGTGCTCACGTCCTCGAGTCTTGTTGAGCAAAGACCTTTGACTTGTGGCTGTCTGATCTATTTTTCATACTTTAGATGGCCCACAGGCTCCTCCATTTTCTCCACTCCTCTTTTTCACCTCCCCTTGTCCTTGTCGCTTTTTTACCGTCTGCTAACATTTCTCTGAGTATCTCTTCTGTACCACTTGGGCTTGATGATACCTCTTCCTATAAGTATGGTAAAAATGAACTCTGTACCTGTACAACAGTGAGTACTACCTGTTTTGTAAAAAACAAATATACACAATACACCATAGAGATACTAATGAATGTATTATAAGGAAGGTAAAGCCTCCACATTACCTCTACATGTGACTGCAGTGAAGTTCATATAGTACCACAACACAACAAACATTGTCTCAATGCAATTTACAAAGACAGATTTGGGACCCTACAGAATATAACAATGAGTGGTGAGGTAGAACTCCCTTTTACAGTGGAAACTTCAGGCAGAACCAATAATCTGCCTTTACTGGTTGGGGTTGTTAAACATGCTAACATTCGAGTGGTTTCTTCCATTCTCCTCTTGCTCTAACTTTATCTCTGCTGGCTTTGCCTTTCAGCTGTATTTGAACAGTCTTTCATAATGACTAACTGAATACGGTCTGGACTTCTTTGCTTTGCTTCCAAACCAGTAATAGACACCAAGTATTCAAACTGAATGTCGTAGGAGAATTGAAGACCTCCTTACTGCCCTTGTGCAGTTTTACAGTAACAGGACAACCTTATTTGTCTTTCAGCAAAAATAATACCATGGCAAATGAAAATACAGTTTTGTCAAAGCATCAGATAGTCCGCTCTCTGTGTGAATATCTGACTGTCTCTCTTCTCTGTTTGCCCTATTTTAGACATTGTTGTGTTTCACTCTGTCCCATCTGCTCTACACTTAATCCCCTTATGGCCAACAACAGCTAACCTGCTGGGAATTGACAGCTCTGTCTTTCTCCCAGCATATTTTATTGTGTCTGCGTGCCTGTGTGTTTTAAGAGCATAAATACACAGCTGCTGTTTGCAGTTGTAATCTATAATGGAAGCCTCAAACAGCAAATCTACCAAATGTACCATCTCTAAAAACATGGCAATTAAGAGTGTGCTGAGTAAATGGTTATGATGATGATGATAATGATGATGATGATGGTGGTGGGGGTACTGCTTTTCTTTCCTCCTCAGTTCATTCCTTCCCCCTGCATATCTATTTCCTCATTCATTACTTTTTTCTTCCCTATCTTCTCACTTCTTTTCTTTCCTGTAATTTATTTCCTCTGCTGGGTGGATCAATGCATGAAAATATCATACTGTATCTGGGAAAAAAACTCTTTACAGGCATTTAGAGTTTGAATCTTAAAGACTGCAGTGGCCTCTTAATGTCCCCTCTGTTGTCACCATGTGGTTCATATTTTTAGATTCTAGTGCATTACTTCACAAACATTCATGTCCCACTCATGGAAATCTGTCCTTCAGAAGGTTATGAAATTTACCACGACTTTGCTTGGTGACCACGTTCTGGCATGTGGCGTGATAGCTCAGTGGGTAAAGCAGTGTTCTTCAAACAAGAGAGTGAGCGCTTCAATTCTCAGTCCCGCCAGGCTGCATGCCATGTGCCCTCAGACAAGTTCTTATCAAAGAACTTCCTTATTAAGGAACTGATGCCATTCTAATCAGGCCTAGCTGCTGCTACCTGACTGTACTGTAGAGCTGAGTTGGCCAATATGTGGATTGTGATCCACCGATCACAGATCACAGAGGTAGTGCAGGTAGACCTGGTGCCAATTAAAATCTAAATTTGTACTGTATACTATTTATAGGTTAATAATTTGGCTTGGATATCATTTTCAAATCATTTTAACTTGAACAAGAGAACTGAGACCTGTGGGAAATAAATAATACATTACTATTTAAATATTTAAAAACTGCCTTATTTTCCAACGTCACCAATGCCAAAGGTACAGATGATGCATAATGGAAGCAAGAACTCTGCTGGAAAAATAAAAGACACTACTAAAAAAAGGAATTCTGGATTTTTGAAAATCTCGTTTTTGCTGACAAATATCCTTCTGTATGTGATCATCAACATTATCTTTCTGGACTCTCGTCTCAATGTTTTTCCCACAAAACTATCCTCTTGTGTTGTTTATCATTTGTTCATAATCATCAGATTAATTGATCTGTGCAAAATGCTCATTGTTATTGTCTTGCTCCTGCGTTTGTTAAACTGTTTCATTCTCTCTGTTTTCTCTCCGTCTTTGTAATTATCACATCAATACACTTAAGGTAATGAGGAATGCTTATGTTTGCTGTCTCTGCTTGCAGCCGAGTTCTTACTGCCTCTACAACATCCTGACAGCTGTGGCTCATTAGTTCCAGGCCTCTGCTGAAGGTCCAGGAAATATTAACGAAAACCCTACGTTTTGTCAGAACCTGCCACCTGCCAACCACAAGCTAAGCACACATGAAAAAGTGCCACACACCTTGAGATGGCTGATGTCACTGAATAGTTCTTTGGAGACACGGTCCTGATGCTGTTCAGCTTTCCTTGATGCTCTACACGTTGCTCCAGCTCCTTGACAATTTTCCTCATTTTTATCCAAACCTGATGGGATGTAAAGATACTTCTGTAGTAATTAGGCGGAGTTGTTACTGAGGCAGGAGCAACAGATTCATTGTTTCATCCTAATAATATTTTTTTGTGATTAAACACTGTATGTTTTATGTTTTAAAGCACATACTTTACCCCAACTTCTAACAATGTTTTATTCGCCCTGCTTTAAAACTTTTGGTATTTAATCATTGCCTGTTGATGATCCTCCTTCTGGTTGTCAGTGTATTCCACTTTGTCATTTTTTTGTATTGCTGCTTATGTCTGCTGAGAGAAACTGAGATTTATGTTCTATTGGTTTTACTACAGGTTTTTCATCTTTCGCAGATTCATAGTCCAGCACATGATATGGAAAAAAAAATGTCTCTTGTCACCTGGGCTGATGTAGGGCAAACACACACAAGATAAACCCCTTCATCATCCTGTCATCTGGTCCTTTAAGGTATGGGATGCAACCCCAAGTGTTTTCTCTCAGAGGACTAAAGGAAGTTTGGTAAGTGACTCTTACTGTGGCCACAGCTTAGAGAAACAGCACGGCAGGTCTGCATGGCTGCATGAACCTGCTGTTGGATCTGCTAGATTCACCAGCCCCAAACACGCTGTGTGTTACTGGTACTGTTTCTGAAAGTGTAAACTTTAAATGCAATTGTTTTGATAAATCGCTGATGTCTCACCCATGTGATCATTTCAAACTGAGTCAGAGCAAAATTCAGTAAAACAGACGAGTTGTTGTGCTGCACTGAACTCACATTGTCAGCACAGGGCTTCTAAACATGATTACACCTGAGGTCAGATATCACACTTACATGCTGCCATTTCCAAAATATCAACATTTCAATAACACATAGATTAGTTTAAAACCTTTAAACATTCTTGATTTCATCCGTTTTATTTCCAAATCTGTTAATGGTCAATTACTGTGCTACATAATCAGTTAATTCTTCATCTCTAATTAAACTGTTCAAATGTAAGAGTGCATTTATTTTACGGACTCATTTTCATTGAATTGCTGAATTGTGCCCTTAAGATAAAATTAAATCTCTCAAATTGCTTCAGTCACTTTATTAACGCTGCAAAAGCTAGAGTTATGGGTTTTTAGAGCTGAAGCAGTCAGTCATGTCCACACGTACAACAGCTGCATTTTCAAATCCAGGTTTTCAAGTTCAATTCAAACTGAAGATTAAGGCTGGTAGAAGGAAATCATTTCACCTGACACCTGTTCAAAATTCAGAATAATAATTGTTCATGAATTACACTAAAAATGAATATAACATACTTACAAAACGTGATGCTAATTACATCCAGCTGAATGACATATCAATGTGTTGGTATTACTCTTTATCTCTTTAGTTAAACACCTTGTTATGTTGCCTCTTTAAAAACAGAGATAGCACTGGACTCTTCTCACTGCTCGGAGCTACTGGACAACAATCTCTGACCATTATGTGTTTTCAGTGTGTGAAGTCTGGGAAAGAATACTGTAAAACAACAATGTGCAGCTCAGAGGACCAATTATCTCCAGATAGGTGATTGATCTACAGTGTCAGGTTTCCAGTCTTTCTTTCTTTTTAAATATTGTCCATGTTCTTAACATCTTAAGACATCTCTAATGTCTGATCACAAAAAGTGGAACACAAATATATGCTAAAGTTTGCGGAACAGCGCAACTGATTTTACTTCAATCCCAAAACAGAACTTTCTGCTCATGCTGCCTCACCATCACTGCTCTATGGCTGCTCTTTGGTTTAATTACTCACACCTCTGTCCTGTTTTTGTTCAGACGAGAGAAATGTTGATTTAACTGATTATGGTCATTGATCATCACTGATAGAAATAGGGTGGACACAATAATAGAAACACCTCTCTGTATAATGTTTAGGTTGGAATGTGTTTCTGTGCTGTTATATGATCTTTAACCATATTTGAGTGTTTCTATGGCTGTGTGTGTGTGTGTGGGGGGGGGGGGGTGACTCTGTGAAATAGGCTACAGGTGGATGTGATTTGATTTACTAATGAGTGTGAAAAGGAGTAGGTTTTCTTGTAGCTTATTGGTTGCAGCCTCCTCCCAGCTCCTGTTAGTGATTCTCCTACAGTCTACCTCTGAGCGCAGCTAACGTTAGACACTTGTAAAGTAACTTATGTGATGAAGTGAGTTTATTTCAGTGGTTTCAGGGCAGTGTGAAGCGGGGAGTGACAGTTCGTGTTGTGTCACAGTTTTCTTCTCAAAGTTAGAGCATAACACAACAACAACTTCGGTGTTTATCTTCCAAACTTGTCTGTGAAAAATACTGAAACCTGTCATGAAGGGATGATTTATACCAGGACTGATGCATTAGATGGTTTCCCTTTTGGTAGATGTACCTGATAAACTGACACCTGCAAATGCTTGTTTATATGCTCTCCGTCTTCTTTAGTTTGTGTCATTCTGAAGCAGCAGAACACGATGTAATGAACAAATAAGAGCCGAGATAAACTGGTAATCCCTCAGCAAAACATCCAGCTTGGCTACATGAAGATATAAGAAAAAAGGCAACGTCAGTTCATTGTGTACCTCACTAAGAAAAGAGAACTGTGGGTTAATAGCTGAGCACAGAGAGCAACAAAACCACACTTTAGCACCAGCAGCATGTGTTCCGTGAAAACAGGAGAGATAGGGAACAAATACACTTGTGTTCAAGGTATTAAGAACAATATGTTACGGTACTAGAAGGTGAGGAGAGAAAAGCACCAGAAAATGACCACCATACATCTGAGCTATAAATATGTTGCATGTTAAAGAGGAACGAAGTGGTGATAGGATGAGGTAAGACAAGAGAGGACTAATAAAGGGGAAAGCCAGCACAAGTATTCCAGTCCATTGACCACAACTGACAATGTCCTCAATCAGCTGGGCAGTATACGCTGGTCCAGCCCATTGTGCTGGTCTCTAAAATGGCTTTCAAGCCAAGTCGGAAGGAGAAGAGAGAAACGGCAGAGAAAAGACGTTTCGCTGAGGAGGGAAGGAAAGAACAGCTGTACAGATGCATTTCAGTCCTCACCTCTGCACACACCTGCTATTCTAATGTGATCTATATCTGACCTGTATATTCTATGTAGGTGAGGGGAAAAATACACATACATCACACAGCAGTATCATCATGCCGCTGTCCTCCTTATCACCACGGGGAGATGCATTTTTGCAGGCTGAAATGTTATTTGTGTGGATAAAAAAACACTTCTGCTGGTGTTGTTGTCGTCATACATTCTGCCAGAATAACCAAAAACAAACCGATCCCTTTTTGTCATGTAGTCATGCAGTGGTTTTACTTGACTGTGTTTACATATCGCATGTGGGAACTACACGGCTGTCTCCCATTAATAGCATTCATATGAAACCTGTTATGTTTCACCTGCCATAACTGTACAGAATTAGCCACGGCCACTGTTACTTATGATAAGGCCTAGCTTTGAAATGCTTGGAGCTTGGAAATAAGGTTTAATAGCATTTGCGCCCTTATGTGAAAGTTTCAGTAAGGAGAGACCAAAAACACAAGAGAGGACACACTGCAAACGTATGACCTGCAACAAAGCGTGTAAGTGTTTACCTTCGTGGTGTGCTACTGACAAAAGCATTTCATATTTTATCACACTCCTTAGGCTGGTAGCCTCAAGCAGCTACATTGAGGTCTGGTAGGTTCACCTTTCCACCTCCACAACTCTAGGTTTTTATTTTTTTTTTTACTTACCTTCAGCCCCAGCCAAAAAATAAGTCAAGTGACATCACTTGAGGGCATTCATCAGACTTCACACAGCTCCCTCTGGAGCCACAACAGACTTTATAAAACTTTTTTTTTTCAAATATGAGAACCTATGATGTGCAAAATCAGCCAAGTTCCTCTTTAAACACAACCTCAAAGACCTGCGTCATGCTTTAGCTGCTAGAAGATAATGATTTAGGGACAAACTTTGACAGAGGTTTGACCGGCACTTTTCTATTAGTCTGTTAATCTATTGATCAAGTTCTTAATCATATAAAAATGAACTGCGGACAGAAGGTGTGAGTGTAAGGCTGTGAGGGGCTTGCTCATCATCCATAGAGCTTATCCACATGCAGACCAAGTTTAATATCAGGTGGAAATGAAGTCTTTCTCCATCTTTGTCTTTATCTTATCCTCCCCTGAGACTGGATTAGTGCTGAAGTGGACTCCTCATCTAAAGCTGCTTTTGCACCTCTGCATCGGCAGCGTCTGTTTTCATTCAACTGGGCCTCAAGATCTTTGTATTATTTCAAACTACTAGCACAGTAGCAAATGACCCGCAAAGCAGCAGCTGATAACAGTTGATAGGATCAGTGTCTTATGCGATTTCCTCTGTTATTTGAATCAAACGTGTATTGATGTACAAAGGTAAACAGCACGACACATGGATTCTGAAATAAGAGTTTGTAGCTGGATTTCACTCAAATTTGTCGGCCAAAGATGTAAATTTAGCTTAACGTTTGTAAGTACTGCTATTCGTGTTTCTATTAATAACCCACACATAGTTATTTGTGTGGGTTGTGTGTAATAGTGGTGTTGCTCACACAGAGACTCTGCAGCTTCACTAAACTCCCGTGTTTATCTCATTATTCTTTTTTATTCTGGAGGCTGAGTACTACTGCCACTCTGTCGGATGGTTGCGTTTCCGTTTTCCAGCTAAAATGTATGTTAAGTGCACAATGTACACAACAAATTCAAATTTTATTTGTCACATACACAAGTACAACAAGCAGTGAAGCGCTTGAACGCCTGACTCTTCCCACAAAGAATGTAAACAATGAAATGAAATACCATAGAATAGAAATTCACAGTTCAAGAATGGAAAACAGAGTATGTGGAGTCAAATAAAAACTGAAACAAATGGTAACAAAACACCAGTCCGGTGGAACGGTCATTCTGATCTTTGCTAGCACGTGTTTATGAGGGATAATGTGTCTATTAGGTGACTAGTGGCCATGGCTAAAGATAGATAATGAGGGAATAAAATCAAAAAGAGGTTTAGAATAAAAGGAAGAAGATAAGTTATATACTTTGCCAACAGACTTCATCGACCTCTGTCTCTGTTACTTTCAGTCACATGTGACTTTCATCTGGATTAGTGCCAAAGGTGAGTGACGTGACACTAATCCAACTGTGGGGGGGTGGGGGCGGGGGGTCAACCATGTCTGGATTTACTAATCGATAATTGGCCCATCAGCTCAAACCTTGGAGTGGCCACCTGAAAGGGAAAATATACACAGGTGACACACAAGTGTGGGAAGGGTCAGAACATGCAGTCATGGCTCTTACACCAGCTAATTGGATGTTTGTCTGAGGGTCAATAGTGTGTGTGTGTGTGATAAATAGGATGACGGTGTAAATAAATATGTGGATGTGTAACTACTGCGTTCGTGTGTGCGTGTGTCTCACATGGGCATCAATCACTGTCAGATCTCCACTTGAATAAAGTACCTACCTAGTACTGCGTGGTGGTCAACATGAGGCTTTTAATTTGCCAGCCTTGTCAACATGACACCATGTGGCAAGGGGTTTATATCGATATATCAGGCAAACAGTCTTTTTATTTCTGCTACTATCTGACAGAGTGAAAATAATGGTGTTTTGGCATTTTCTGTAATAAGTGAAGAGTTTAAAGTGTGATTGTGAATATTTTAATGAAGGGAAGACAGTGATGTGGCTTCATGTTTGTCAGGCTGATAATGAGGTAAATATTCATTTATGTTTCTTTCATGTATCTAAAACATATAAAAATGTACAAAAAATATACTGATTATTATGTTTAATGTGTTTTACTTGTATACTGACCTCTAAAAACTAGATTTTACCTAACAAACCTAAAATATTATGACAATATTAAATGCATGCGGCATGCCATCATACTGAGACAGGTTAGGAAGACTCAACTGGCTGTTAGAATTATATTATATTTAATAGGATAGATTACAGTATGGCATGTAACGTAAACTAGCTATTTTATGATTTGTAACAAGGCGATTGTTCACGTTAAAAATATCTGCGGTATTTATATTTATGTATTGCATAAAAATCTAAACCAACATAAATTGTTTATATAGGTATGCTTAACCCGTATCTGGATCAAAGTGGAAGCTGAAAGAGGTTTTCCTGGTGTAGCACTGAAATAAGCCCCTTTCAGTCACACACGACTTTCTATTAATTGAACAGAGGCGTCAGAATGAGTCAGCTGCACGTTGCAATGAGTATCCTGGTCACTTTTCCCAAGTAGTTAAAGCAGGGGTTATTCTAGCGTGATGGAACTGGTTTCTAATCACACAACTGGCCACAGTGTTTTTTTATGTCACATTGTGCTTCCTCATAGCAGAAATATAACAACCTATTTCTGTCAGTGTCATGTGTTCTCCAGCCCTCATGTGTCCTTTGTTCCTCCCTCACCTTGACCACTCCCCTCTCTCTCTTCACCTTCACTCCCTAA
>JAUMTR010000004.1:12895486-12957475 GCA_032270685.1 Microctenopoma stevenorrisi | reverse complement strand
TAAACATCCTTTGTTTGAACCCTCTCTTGTCTCTGGTCTGCGTTTGGGTCCTCCATTTCAAGCATGTTAATGACAATTTCCCTATGAACAGTCACCAGCATGTGTGCCATTGGACCTGATTCTCCAGACACTGTCCTGACTTTAGTAAAGACAAATCAGTCTAAAAATCAGTGTAAAGCCTGTTTTGAACTCCTTGCACTTTCATCGGGCTCATTACAACATACTAACACTGTTACATACAGTGGAGATTACAATCACTCTTTTGACACAGAACGGTGGAAATATAGGCAGTACTTTTTTACTGCATTAACAGAAGGACCTAAATCTATCTACAGACTGAGCTGACTGTGCTGGGACCTATGGACATCTAATCAAAGAACTGGAAGTACAGTGCTGTGCAAACAGACAGTGTGGACGCGTGCATGAATAAGAATAAGCCTATGTGTCTTCATGCTCATCTTTCTATACTAGCAAATTGCGAAACACTGACAGGCTGTTCATATTATGTGAGATGTTTATACAGTAGAGTATGAATAATGAACTGAGATAACCAAGAACATGTCCAGGTCTGACATGTGGAAAATGTATTAGCCTTGGTTTATAATAAAGTGGAGGCTGTTTTTACATAGAGCTGGAGAAAAAAGAGTCAGGAGGTTTTTTTTAGGTAAGGTACCTGTGTGTTTGTGTGTGTGTGTGTGTGTGTGTGTGTGTGTGTTATCGAGGCTTGCTTGTTCATGTTTTTAACACACGAGTGTTTTTACTTTTAATTAGTTTACGTCACAAATCTAATCTTCTCTTCACTCCTGTGTTCTGTGCTTTGAGAATCTCATGCTACTGGTGATACTCTCCTCTGCAGCATGGGAAAAATGAAATTATTACATCATCTCATATGTCAGATTCTTCCAGTTATTCTTTTCATGCACATCATATACATAATGAATTCAGTAGGATTCAGCTGTGCTCGAGAAACACATTGAATTCACATTTTAACCTGGTTGATAAATGTGCAAGTTCTGTATCAGCTCAGACTTTTACCAGGTATCAACAGATTCTCAGTATTAAATGATTATTGGGAATATCTGGAGAATACATTTTTAATGAAATAAAACGTTTTGACTTAATGCTGTCAGATCAGCGTTGTGTCTTTTGCATTTTTAACATCATCATCATCATCATTAGGAAACAACAGCTTGCAAACCTTTAAAACTCTTAATCAGTGTGACTTCATAGAAATCTCCCAGCACGGCGTGACTCACCCCCCCTATCCAATACACGTTCAATTATTAATACACAATGTGTCAAGCTTCAATTTTAGCTTAGCTTGTCCAATAGGGAGGCAGAGAAACAAGTGAGTTAGGAGAACAACAGAGGAAATGGAAACTGTGTCAAAGCAAGACAGAGGAAGTCAGAAAATGAAGAAGAGGACGAAGCCAGAGTGACAGAGTCAAGAAGCTTCTATAAGTGACAGTACTCAGTGTCTCCAGACTGAATTGGACTTCAACCCCATGCAGGCTGTTTCCAGAGGAGGGAAATTAACAATCTGTCTGTTCGTTTAGGGACTCCTCATTTCCTGACGCCTCCCAGCGCCTGCCAGGAATTTTAACAAGGACCAGACATGACAGTGAGAGACAGGAAAACAGAACGGGAGCAGGAGACATGCTGCATTCATTCCGTATGGGGAAACTGGTGGCTTCCTCGTTGAGACCAAGGTCAGCGTCAGCTTACTGGGAGCTGCGAGGGTAGGTAAATGGAAGGATGATTAATTGCAGATGAAAATGATAATAACAGTGATGCCCCATGAATCACATACCTAGATAATGGGTTCAAAGCTTTATTACACAGGTTCGTAACATTAACCACTGTTGACACGTCAATTTATTATAAATGACACTGGAAGAAGTGGCTCTGTCTTTATAGTTATTTATCAGTATTAACCACAAGTTGCTGATTTTTTTTGTTGTCCAGTATCAGGATCCGACCACAACCACGCTCACTCCGCTCTTCCTCTTCTCCACACAAATCCCCACCCTTACTGAAAACAGGTTTTGTAGAAGGATGAGCTGTGCACCCTGCCAGTGCTGTTCTGCGACTCTAATTTCACATATATTTCATATTGCATGTAACATTTGATATTTGTCGTATTTCACAGTGGGAATTGATTTGCTCTGATGGAAAGAAAAATAAATAACAACAAACTTTTCTGTCTTTAGATTTATTATCACGTCATGTCCCTTTGGACTTAATAAGCAATCGGCAGCTATACATCCGATTCCTGTTTGTTTAGACTTGTTTATGTTTAATATTATCACGCACGTAAGCTCTAAGCTCTTTTACTAATCTGTCATACGTAATATATAATGCAAGTGGGGATGGCTGGGGGCAAAGTCATACTTTTCCACTGCCATACTCAAATGCTGGGCTCCGAAGGGGGAATTATATATGAAGGGATCACTGCATTTCTGCTACTCATTGGTGACGACATGCCAGCTATTTGAAATTCAACATGCAATCATGTCATATTCATACGCATATAAGAGCAACTCCGGAGAGATATCTGCACTGAGGCCAGGCTTCTAACCTCAAACATTTATTCAGGAATCAGATAGTTCTCACACAGTGTGTCCATATGAGATCATGTAAAATACAGACTATATACTGCACATATGAGTTCTATAGGACATGGTGACAGACTTGGTCACAGGCGATTCTTTATTCCTTATTACAGTAATTTAAAAGTGGGCACCGATATCATAAAGAAAACAGGGCAATATGCAGTCATGTATGAAAATATATGATTTACTAACACACTGAGTAAACATTACTTCTCCAAATCAAAGGAACAAAAGCAAATACATTTACAGGAAGCAAAGAGCACAACAGAGAGACTGCGATGTGAGAGGTTCTAGAAAAAATCTTTCAGTCACATACAGTAAACCCACAGAAACACAGGACACATGCAAACAGATATACAGCAATGCAATATACAGTATACAGCAATGCAATGTGAACTGCTCAGCTTCGAACTGAGACTGAATGTCATGCTCCCAGTAGTTATTAGTGCTGAGCTCATTTTACAGTGAAAACAGATAAAGAACAATAAAGTTAAGTGCACAAAGAGAACTCCAACATGTTGTTCCCCCTGTCTAAGCAGCGGTAACATATTCACTCTCACTCGGTTCAGTTAATTAGCACTGGGACACTAATTGGAAACATCAGGCCCAAATCCAGTGTATCGATAGAACAGCTACACTGGGAGGATACAAAGTGGTCCTGCCTTTGCATGTGAAAATCTCTCATTCGATTGATGTCACGACTGCAGACTCCCCAAAACGACATTGATTCATTCTGAACCACGCTAATCAGCTAATCAAAGAATCACAGATTGGCTGAACAGTTCCATTGGCTCACACAGCGCACGTTCGAGTCAATACAACAAAACGCCGAGCGGAGAAACACTGCATGGAAAAACATGCACCAATGCTTGTGTTATGGGAAGAATTTAAAACAGAATTGGGGCTAGTTTTGCATTTGCCACATCTGTTGTAGAGAAACAGTAGAAATCCTGCTGCATTTGCCAGAATGTGTATGCTGGTGATGAGGGAAGAATCTAAAATCCTGAAGCGGAAACAGACTCAATACGTGTTCCTTTCTGTGAGGAGAAGGAGAAACGATGGTTCCATCACATGACTTTGTGTCAATTACTAACCTAAACTGACGGAACAGTTAAGATACCACTTCAATGATTAACATCAAATTCCCTTGTTACAGCGGCACAAGCAGAAGAATGGTACAAAAATAGGACACAATACAAAAGACTAGGATCTATAATAAGTAAACAGTAATGTTAGGTTATTATTCTTTACATACTGCACAGATCTTGTTGTACATTCTTGTAGTGAGCATAAAATACAGCCACCTCCAGTTTGCTTTTGGTAGTTAGTATGAATTAAATATAATAAACTTCCCATGATGCTTAACCCATTAAGCTACTAGGCCACTTTCAGACTGTCCATTTCCAATCCAACTACTGACCTTTTCAGTCTGTTGTCTGTAGTCTTTGCCAACTTCATGTCTTATCAGCGCCATACAATTTGAAAAAAAATGTACAAAAGGAAAGATTGATAATGTAAGAACATAGAGCGGAGGCTAAAGAAGTCAGAAAGTACACCAGATAAGGGCAAATGCCTGGTCTGAAAGTAACATGAAGCTCTTTATTGACAGAACAAAGAAGACAAACAGAGAGACAGTCATGGTAAACCGAAGTTAGAATAAAAATAAGTCAATCAACAGATGCACGGTAGTCTTAGCTAACAACTCTTGACAACACTTAAGGTGGCGCTGGGGGCAACAGCAACACTGTGGCTGCGCAGAAGTAATCAGCCTGAGAAAAAGCTAAATAGCAACTGTTTGTTTGTGTTTGGTGCTGCAGGGTCTAGACTCTAGATGTTATCTCTATTTTAATGCTTCTATAAGTTACTAAGGATAACAACCATTAGCAGGTTAATGATGATTTCTTTTGATTGAAAAAAACTACAATTGTTGAGGGTGTGTTTCTCGTTGAAAATAGTGGCAGTTAGAAATCCTTCTCAGAGACTTTCTCAGAGTTCCTGGGTTTTCACAGAACTAGCACCTCAGGCTGCTCCACATTCTGCAACAAATACACTAAGGGATGAGTTGCACCTGCATGGATTGAGTAATGTCGTGGTTAAACACCCTGATACCTGCCAGCCTTTGTTTGCACCTAGAGAATTCCAAGATGAATACTTTCTCATTTTTTTTATCTTTCTTACACGTCGACTTAAAATGGTGCACTGTGTGGTTCAGTTAGTCTCACACTCAAAGTGGGGACACGTGCTCAACTTGCTTCTGTAGTGTAGACAAGACGTCATACACTTTAACTAAATGAATACTCGAGGATAAAGGAGGCAAAAAAAATGAACCCGCAAAAAACCCCTTAAACGTGACAAACATGCTCCATGGCAGCCGGGGAACAGCTTCAGGTGACTTACATGAACCATCTGCAAGATTTACTTGATGGAAGTAAAATAGGTTGTACACAGATACACAGACATCATGGTTTGTGTTGGTTATTAGAATGCAAATACCTCTTACTACTGTAGTGTCTGATAGCAGCAACATGTAACTGACAAATATTCCACTCAATAAACACTTAATTACTGTAGGTACATACGTGTGTACACTGTGTAACGTGTGACAAACAAATTTGGAATTTATAAAGAAAAAGTGATGACTCTACTAAACTTTCCCGATGAAAGGTGGAGTCACAATGGAGCACATCAGAGTAGTGATACAGTGCAGTTGTACAAACATTATGATTTTGCAGCCATATAATAAATCACTCTTTGGCATTTCCGGTGTATTTTTGTTTGTGTAAGCAGAACTACACCCTCAGCTTCCACTTAACACTTATTGCAATGTTAACTTAGCTTTGAGAGCTTCAATCACATGCAGGACTCAAGAGTCACACCTTCATATGAATAATGCACAGTGAAAATATATAGCGTTTCTTATTCTTCTAAAAAACACTAGACATGAGTTAGTAATTGACTAACTCATGAACCCTTTGCAATAGTCTCCACTGACTTTTATCGCTCTCATCCTAGGAGAACGTCTCTCTGTTTAATTGATGTCATGTTCTCTTGACCCTAACCTGGACATCCTGATTCTTATCAGACATGCTTGATGTTTTCCAGAGTAGATCTCTCCTGTAAGCAGCCAACAGAAACTTGACTCTGAAACAAGGACAACAGAGAGCAATCATAATAAATGAACAGTGCATCTATGCTGCATGCACTAAATGTTGAAGAATATATTTCATTTTTTTGACACCCCCTATTTTTCTATATTAGAATATAACACATTAGTACAATGACCAGTCCTATGATTTGTCAAACCAAGATATTACTGCTGTTTTCTCTCAGACCGCGAGGGCCAAATTGTCAAGCCATTTCAGAAACTTTTGTCCGATCCCAGGAGTGCTGCCATGACAACCACACTAATCAGGGCTCCTTAGCCTGATTACCATTGCAGAATTAATTGGACAACGGAGACAGACACACATATAGCAACCTATCAGGTCTGGGAAGTCTGTGTGCAACCTGTTCTATTTTTATTACATCACGTCAGTCATTGTCACTGCAGAGACAAACTTCATCTCTCTCTACTAAGTTGCCACATAGTCACAGTAGTTAGGAAAAGAATGAACTAATTAAGATACAAAGTAGCTTCAGTGGCTGTAACTTTAGGAAATAAAACCAATGAATCAAGCTGATTTATTGCTGTTGTAAACAGTTCACTCCCCAGTATGGACAGAAAGATATATCAGACAAGAGAACAACAACGAGAGAAGCAGGGAAAGGCATCTAAACCTACGCAAACCTCTAATTCAGTTTGTCACTTGTGCTAGAATCCTGTTTCTAAATGTTGACAGAGCCTTAAGGGAAAACTGGAAACTTCTAAAACCTGATTCAGAAAATAATTCAAAGGTCACTGGAGGTTTCTGACAGTGGATGTCTGCCATTATGTTTCCGAATACATGACACATTTACACTTTACGCATGAAAACCCATGAGTTGATGCACCTCTAGCTTCCTCAAATTATGAATAGTAATTTTTAATAATATTTGGAACTTGTATTGATTGATAGAAACCCTTGATGTTATGGTAAAACAGGTAAAACAGGTGAGAGATCTATCATTTTACAACAAGCAACTAATCACATACACAGAACTCCAGACTAACAGCTGTTCTTCACTGAATACGCGTGAGTATTAACACCCCTCAGAGCAGGTAAACACAGGTGTCTAATTGCTGAAAGACATACACCTACCTGTGTACACGCAAACATACGTTTTGTTGATCACACGGCATAGAACCGTTCAGAAAGGATGTACAGTCAACACACACACACACACACACACACACACACATGTACAAGCTGAACTCAGCGAGCTGAGAACATTTGCATGCATAATGAGGCTTGGTCACATCTGAATAATTTAGAAGAGAAAATGGATTTGGGAATCCATTGTAATTTCTCCTCTGAGCAAAATAACCACCTCCCTAAAACAAGACACTGCTGAAAGATTTATAGCAGAGAGAGGCCATCAGGGATTGGAAGCGGTGTGAATGCGTGTGTGTGTCTGTGGGTGTCAACATAGTTTAGTATTATTTAAATCAATATTCACATTTACTTGAGGCAGTCCAATATTGCCCTTCATGTCACCTGCCCACTGTTGCTCTCTGCTCCTGATCCATACCTCTTGTTCTCTCATCTTTCTGTCTCTTTCCCTTACCATCCCTGATCCTCTTTTACTCCCCGTAGTGAAGTTAGACTACGCTTATTAAACACTGCAGTGAAAGACAACAGGGACCATGCAGGTACCTACACGGTGCAGCAGTGGATGGTAGATAATATGAATATTAGTATTTTATAAGTAGCTATTCAGTCCTCATATGACCATTCCCTTTGAGAATGAAACCACGTTCACACTTATACCATGTAAAATACCAACCCTATGTTTAGCTTTCACATTGAATTTCATTCACAGCCCCTAAAACGAGCATGGTTGCACATCTCCTGTCGACTGATTAAAAAAGTTTAGCGTGAAACCCTGACATCCATGACCTTATTTGAAACAACGTTTTAATGTCTAAATGTTCAAAGAATGTGCTAAGTTTTATTTGCAAACTACAGAACCACAAGCTTCAAATCTTAAAAAACACATACAGTAAGCATGTATTCTCAGCTGTTAGTAAGAGCTGCCTAAGAGCTAGCATGTTCTATTGGTCGTGTTTTTACTTTGGTAACATGGTGCAGATTATGAGAAAAAGAGTGATATAATTTTTACATAATGCATTTTGTATGCCTAGAATATGTTTTATTTTCTTCTCAAAAGCATTTTGTATCATTGAAGGTGAAATTTATTTTGTACTTCCTACTTTAACTACAAATCAAGACCTGTACTTGTTTACCTCCACTAAATTTAACTTGATTTAAGTATCTATGGTTCTACCTAAGTCGAGAATGTGAGTACGTTTGACCCCGCTGCATCACGTCATGTGCTCCATCAATAAAGGTTATTTCTGTGTAGACGCATTATAAAAATGTCTGATCTATGGTTATTCTTTCTTCATTACAAGCCTATCTGAAGGATTGATCACTACTGCACTTGTTTTTACTGTTAGGTTCTTCTATATTAGGTGTTTCCGTAGTATTTGTATGTAAGGCAAAAATTCCTGTTTCATCATGCACACTTTGGCAGATCATGGTTTAGTTGCCTGTTTTTGAGCTTGTTGACTGACAAGCTGCACTCTTGTCTGTCAAGTGTTTGCTGGCCTGAAACCACAAGCTCTCCATTTTGTGAAACAGCCATGCTGGAATCCAAATGAATGTCTGTGAATGAATGTCAAATTCCAGACGTAGGTCAATTATTTCCTCTAGAACTCAAAGTCAGAGTAACAGTGTTCCTGTTAACAATAGGTAAGCGTAACGATTCTGGAAACAAAATTAATTACTAACCTAAGAGAAGCTGATAAACAATAATCTAACCAGTTTTCTCTTTCTTACCACGTCTTTAGACTTCATTCATACTAAGAAGCTTCTCAAAGCACACCGTTTCTCTCATTATTGCTAAACACATTGTGTGGCTGTTTAAATGTATGGAGAGGTTTAATTGCAGGATACCGACAGAAATGACTGCTGCTTTGACACACTTTTATTCCATTTTCAGGTTGTTGAAACAGAGATTAAATTCATCTATATCATAGACACCAGTTCATTTTTCGGGACTGGAAAGTTAAACTGAACATGCTGATGTTTGTCTACCACCATCAACATGTTACCACTGTAATCATTCAAACTGTAGAGACACTAACAGCTGAGCCTCAACTATACATCACAGAGCTGGTGTGAATTATGCAACTAACAATGGACTGTGTCCATCCCTGTGTGTGTAATTGGAAAACATTTATATTCCACTGTCATAACCACGAGCAGCCCAGGTGCTAAGCAGCACTTGCCAATACCTGTTAACCACTGACACCCATCACATGACAAATACGGATTTCCTTCTGAGGCTGCACATTTGAGCAGGTGACCCTTTCAATCACGCACTTCTTTCTGCTCAACTAGTCAAGTGCTGTGATTCATGCAGAATAAAAGTGACAGAGTGAGGTGAAGAGAAAGTGACCGAGCTGAACCTTAAGATGCTAAACCTGAACGATGTTTTCTCAGATGGAATACATTTTTACTCTTCTTGATATGCTTCCAACTAATCAAGCCTGGTGGTTCATTGTAGATGTCCAGGTAAATGTCCACTGGTGAAAATATTCATGCAAACATCTTTCTATATCTGCTCTACTCATTTTCTTCAGGTTGTGCAGATGGAGGTAATGATGAATGAATAGAAGACTGACACTTTCTCACATATATCTCATAGCTTCTCTCAAAATAGTGAAATGTAATCATATACTGTACAGTAGCAACAATGAGGTGGAGGCTACAGACCAATTGACTCTTTTCAGTAGTCTTGCGTTTGACCAGGGTCCGTGTCAGTACTAGTAGCATGAGGTGATACCTGGACCCAGCAGAGGTTGCACAGACAGTCCCACTCCACCAGGTTGGCACATCAATACATGTGTCTCACAGCACAGCCTCAAAAGCACGGAGGAGATTCCATGTTACTCTATGTCGTCAAAAGGTCTTTAACCCATCAGCAGGAACAGTATCTGCTCCTTTGTGCATGGAGAATCAGGATGAGTACTACCAGAGCCCTACAAAGTGACCTCCAGTGGGCCACTGGAGTAAATTTCCCTAACCAAACCTTAACAGACTTGGTGAGAGCCCGATGTCTTCCGGTGGACCCTGTGCTCACTGCCTGACACCGTGGAGCCTAACTGGCATTTTCCAGAGACACCAGAATTGGCAGGTCCAGCATTGATGCGCTGATATTGCCCCTGCAAGAGGATGCAGGCAGTTCCAGAAGGATGAAGGTATAGATACCATTGACTGGCCTCCTCGCTTGCATGACATAAATCCAATAGAACATCTCTGGACTGAATGGCGTCCAGAGGACTGTGTGTACACTCTATATTACCTCTGGTGCCAGAGCCCACGTCTCAATTTTAAGTCACACATAGACAGTGAGGGTTTTCAGGAGGGGCCAAGCTAACACCAGCTGTTGTCTGGCAGAAGGTGGTTGGTGCCATACCCTTCCTCTGTTTTAAAAGCACAACAACACGCACAAACACAATATCCCACCCCCGCTCTATCTGTTCACCATCTGGGAATGGGGGCTGAGAGGATGAGCTGACTGCTGACTCGGGGGCTGCGCTGGTGGGCCTCCTTGCTGCTGCGGGGGCTGCGGCACGGAGCTGGTCCACACCCCAGAGTTAAGGGATAGAGTATATATGGGGAGTGTGAGTGTGTGTTCAGCGTTCATCTCTGTGTGTCCATGTTGGGCGAGTGTGTGAACATTTGTATATGTGTACATGAGGGTGGGAACGTATGCTTGTGTATGTGTGTGCCTGTTTGTCTATGTCTTTGTGTCAGGTCAGGTCTTGGACTCCACCTCACTCAAAACATCTCCAGCTCCCCCAGAGGAGGGAGCCTCACTCTCCCCCTGCCTCACTTCCTGCCAGTGGATGATCCCCTCAGCCGCTGTGCTGGCTGTTCTCAACGCTTGGGGCTGGATACTCGGGTGAGTACTGGCTCGCTTCTGTAGAGCAGGGCGGAACCTTATAAATACAAGGGCGCTCACACACACACACACAGGTGTGCACTCAGGTGAACACACAGAGGTATAATCAGGTCACTCACACACTCTGTCCTGATCAGCTGCTGCCTCTAAACTTATCATATATTAGTACTGTGCTTTTCAATAATAAATATTTAATAATTACTATGATTAATACAGATATTAATCACAGTGTCTCTCTGTCTTTCTCTCTCCCCTTTTCCTTTCATATCCCCAGGACTTGTCTGTAACTGAAATAAATAAATAAATTAATAATAAAAAAAGGGGCCATGAATGATGACTACACAGCTATACATACATGACGTACTCATGTGTCATCTGTGTTACTGACAAAAATAAATCTCTGGGAATTAATTTAAATTAAGCACATAGAAGCTTTTTCTGTATTTGTTTATTTCTGTATTTGAGGAATTTTTTTTCTCATTTACACATAAAATTGTCTTTGTTTTCTTAGTAGAGATAATGATACAATAAATAGTGTATTTGTGAATTGTTGTGTGTGTTGACTCCATTTACACATTTTCACATACTTCAGTGAGGAGGTCCAGCATTGCCACTCTGCCTAGACCTCTTGTCACTTCGTTGGCCCGCTATGTAAAATTTTCTAGATCTGCCACTGATTTTCATGTAGAGAGACAGATGATGACATGTTTTTTGCAGCACTCCTAAAGTTTGTTGAACATTGTCAAATCTATCAGTCGTTAAAAAAGGTTTGGACAGCCCTATAGTCTGTTTCTGGATTGGACTTGTATCAAGTCAAAAACTGGGGCCCCCAAAATATTCTTGCATAGGGCCCACAAAGACCAGAAAGGGCATTAGACGTTGGCATTAATGATCATCTGCAGACCTTGCTCCTGTCTGCCCTGTTTCTTCCATCAAATGCTTTCGTTTTATGTATTTTTCACAGTATATTAGATTAAAATCTTATTGCGAAGACATGGGCCCTTAGTGCAGACAGAAATGACAAACACCTATCATCATCTATGTGATCCTTTGACATCTTCCTTACTACAGTGAAGCACTGCTAAATGTTCACCTCATATAATTAACTTAAATGCCATTTTCCAGAGTCATCCAATCTTAATTGTTCAACTTGAGAAACCACCTGAATGTGATCAAGTCAGAGGCTGTGATATATTTATCATTTAATGAGTTTATGAGTGCCTGTGTGTGCAAACACTAATGTCTTCTGGGAAATTATTTTTGCTATGCTGGGAAGAATATAACTCTTTCCACGCCATAATTCTCGCCACCTGTCTAAATGAGGTCCATTAGAATCCCTCTAAAGATTCAAACATTCCAACTGTTTAAAATCTGCTGTGTCACAGGCCTCTATCTGTATCCAAAACACAAATGGTGAGCAGCCTTGTAACAGACACAACAATACGAGTAAAGTTAAAATCAATGCCCTCTGAGCCATTTAATGTTCATTCAGCATTTTCAGAAAAGCACTTATTATAGACTTTTTACTAAGTGATGTAATCACCACTTAAATTCAAGATCATCTACATGGATGGTAAATTCACCCACTATAAACTCTTCATCTGTCCTTTATAAGAACTAATTCAGAAATGAGAATTTTAAGTAGGAGAGTGGAGGGCGGTATAAAATAACAAAGAAACTTTTACTTTCATAGTTTGAGTCAAACAGAATCAATTAATGAATTAACCCTCAAAGTTTAAAAAATATTATTTTGCAGAGGCCTTTCTACTGCTGAATAGAAACTGTGATAGTATGAAACTCACCGTAATAAAATTAGTTACCCTATCTTTAAATCAAAACTAAATTCAATTAGGACCACTTTGGGGGACAGTTAATAGCCGCCTCAAACTGGTGTAATTTCAAACGAAGGCAAATGGATAATTAACCATCTGATTCATATTTATCTAAGAAATTACACTGCCTCCTCTGTGGTCTTCTCTTAATAACCCTCAGAAAGGAACAGATTGAAAACGAAAGACTAGGCATGAAAAAGATGAGCAGAACGAAGAGATGATAAACTGATTTGAACTTTAACTGAGACAAGCTGACCGCCTGTGCTTAGTATATGTCTAACCCACCCTTTCTGCTAATAAAGCTCATGTGAGGCTCACCTTCTGACTTGTCTTGCCTTGTGTGTGTGTCTTCGTTGCCATCATTTTTATGAAACTGATTTCATGAGAGAAAAATCTACGTTGATGATCAGGTAGAGAATGTGTATATGACATGTGGTAGTGAATCACTGTAGAGAAGATTTAAAGTGGCTAAGCCTCGGTAAATTACAAGTATCTTAAAACAGCACTTCAGTATAGTATTTGAAAACATGGCCTTTGTTTCTTTGTTGTTATTCATTTTCCCAGTTCATTCACTTGATTTCACAAGTGTAAGGAACTGTGTTTTCACACAGTGTGAAACAAAGGAACCATGTTCTCACTTCAACATTTGCATTCTTCTTTTCGGCTCTTAAAAAGGCTATACTACACACACACACACACACACGCACACACACAATGCAATGTGTCCAATTAGTGTCAGTGTCGTCTTTGGTGTGACTTTGCTGCTGTTGTCCTATTGGTTTCAGCGAGCTCGACGGAATCCATCAATTCACCCACTGTAACTGCAATTAACTGCCACCACTCTGGATACAATGGACAGTCTAACACAGAAGGCTTTTATTGTTGTAAATACCGCTATCCTAATAACACGAAGCATCTTGTCACTGTCGTTCTATCATGAATGGATCATGGGCCCTGGGCACACACTGGTCTCCCCTCTCCACTATATTACCTATCACCTATTTAGACCCCCCCCCCATCTCCACTCTGTTTGGACTAACAGACGCAGAAGGCCATTTTGATAGAACCAGCAACCCAAAGTGATGGCAACACCAGGAAGAAGAAACATGAGAGGTCTGAGAAATACCAAGTATGTATGTCAGCATATGCCAAGATAAACCCCAACAAGCAAACGTAATGGAAAAATCCCAGTTAGAGAATCTAGTTAGTGAGCCTGCCTCCTCCACCCTCTCCATCCTTTTCAACAGGAAATGACAGTCTGCTGTCCAGAAAGAACAGTAGCACCATGACATTCTCCAGACTTTTTGGACACCTTGGCTGATTTGGTGCTAAAGGCTTTCTTGTGTGGCAGAGACAAGTTAGTCAGACGGACGATTGAGTGACAGATAAGTGGAACCCCACACTGTCTGTCTAACTGCTTCTCTGGTCATTCTTTAGGCTTTGACTGACACAAGGCGGAGATGCTGCAGTGGATGGACTTGGTGAAACAGACTGAGCGGACGGAGACTGCAGTGACTGATGGATAGAGCCAATACGAAAGGGTTTCCAGATTAATAGAATGATTGAATAGGAAAGAGTGAGATAAGGACTCATGGAGGATGATCGATAAATAGGAGTTATGGGACCCAGTAGTTTCATTTTTGCGTTAAAAACATGAATCTTACACTTGTCTCTTTCATTCTTTCAGTCTTCAACAACATAATTCAGCGTTTCATAAAGTAAAGTGATCCTGCACGTAGATTAATTAATTAATTAATTAATTTGACAGCAAATGCATATTTTTTTGCTATGGCTGTCAACATAAGAGTTTCAAAGCAAATACAAGTGTATTCTTTGTTTTTCGTTTTCTCATTTTGAGGTCTCCCTGGATGCAAGGAGCATCAGCCAAAGCACACACAAACCACATGAACAGACACGCTGAGATGCCTTTCAGTCCCACAGCTCATAGCTATACGTGTTCAGCATCAGCTGACGTTATGACAGTCCTGGAACAGCGAGTATAACCTCATCAGTCACCGGATGTATTGTCAAGAGGAGGGGAGCTGCTGCAAAGATCTGTTGTTCTGCCCGATCAGGCTATGAGACTGCAGCAACGCAATGAGCGAGCATTACTCAATCTGTGATGAAAGATGAAAGAGTACGTTTGCTAACTGAGTTTGGGAGAGCTGAGATTAGAAAAAAATGGATCTTCCTCGTTAATATAACTTAACTTAACCATACTAATTCTTTTTGGCAGCTTAAAATGCTTTATGTATTCACCTGAGAGTACTTCTGTTTTTGATTTATGTCTTTTTACCCACTCCTCCTGCAGACCACATGAAATTCACAGATATTTTTAGTCTGCCCTGCTCACACAGCATATTTAAACTTACCTGCAGATTTTCAGTGAGGTACCAGTCAGAAGAGTGTGAGGGTTGTCCCAAAAGCTTCAGCTTAAAAAAAGTCTCATAGGATTTAAAAATTATTGTCATGATGTAGAAGTCAGTGTCTTTTCACTTCCTTTTCTTTTTTGTGACTTTTTTTCAAATTTGCCTGCTTAAAGAGGTAAAGAGTCATGTTGGGGGTTGGGGTGTTCTCACACCTTTTATGTTCACAGCTCACTAATGAGCTGCATTTGGTGTTTTCTTTATTTTGTTGCTAAATGAATGAAATGCACAAACTTAATTTTAAAAGTTGGGATGCTTCAGGGGTTGTGTATACTACTTTTGAACAATATTGAATGGTAGGATTAAAGCAATTAAAGATTTCTGTCAGATCCAGATGAAGACGACTTTATTTAATCTGCATATGACACCTACCACAGAAATCTGTTAACCTTTCCTAACATTCCTGCAGAAATCCAGCCTGGGAGCAGAAGGTTAGGGGGAATCACTTCACCGGCTGGCTGGCTGTGAGCTTTACAGCATATTCTAAAATCCATACAAGTCATTACATGGACTTGCACTCTAATACCCAACCAATTTACTTCAACTTTACTCTTAGCTCCAGCAAGGCCAGCTTCTTAACTATCCCTGTCATTTCCAAAATGTGAGCAGGTGGTAGGTCATTTCATTTTCTCCAAACAGTCTGCCTTGACATGTTATGGAATTAGAAGCAGAGCTGTTTCTATTTTTAAACTGGGAACTTGTACTTATTTCCACACAGCGTCCTACCTGACCCGTAGGTATCGCCTAACTTTTACTCTGCGTGGTGATTTTTTTTATGTCTCAGTGGGCGCGGAGATGTCCAGTCACTCAGCTGTGCTTAGCTGAGCTGTCTAACTGGTCATTAGAAATCGTCCGTTTCTGTGTGTGCAGGTGTAGGTGTGGAGCTAGAAAGAGGAAAAAGAAACTTACTGGACAACAACCCCAATGCAAGCTCGATCTTTAGTTACATTCAGTCCAGCTGCATTTCTGACAAGTTTTTTTTTTTTATATTAACCTCAATTTAGTTTCATGTTGAAGAGATCGAGCAGCAGGATACATTTAGGAAAGCTAACACAGTCTATGGATGATGCAGACTTGTTGAAGGCGTACAGTTATTTTCAGACAAAATACCATTTCTTGTTAGGCTGTAACTGTTAGCGTTAACGCGTTGTTTAATCAACACTGATAACGTTAACATTACAGACAAACAGAGGCATGAGGGGATGGACATTGGATTGGACAGCTGTTAGACCTGTGTCTGCGCTACTACTGGGTATCGGTGTCTTGTCCAAGGACACCTCGAGCTTTGTGGAGTTGGGTCTGCGTTACGGGACGTTTAGAGAGAGTCCACGTTGTGTTTTTCTCCAGATTTCAGCTGGTGCGTTCGTATGTCTGGCCGACAAAGCCGCCGGCTTCAGGGCTATCAGCTGATCCCTGGAGTAAACCAAGTCTGTAGTGAGGAGATGCTGCGCCGTGGTCCCAATCCTCACTGAGAGTAACAGTTCCAGGGCAATAACTACTATTAAACTATTTCAACCCACATGATTAAGAGGACTCAAGCTAAACACAGTGCACAAATCAACAAATAAAAGGAAAGAAGAAAAACATAGAAAGAAGTTTATAAGTAAGAAAAAAGATGGGAGAAACTGAGAAGGCTGCATGACCCACGCTGACAAAAATATGCAGAATTCTCCATAGGGAGCAGATCCACTGAGGCCCCAGAGGTGTTTCTGTTGGCTGGTTAGTCACTGCAAGGGCGCATAGGATCAAAGGAGGCTGAGCTAGACCCAATCAGACAGGAGGAGGAGAAGAACCAGTGTCCACCCGCCCCAGAAGGCCAGAGCAGTATTGGTTGGTTGTGTGGGGATATGATTAAACTGAAAAGATAGCAATCAGCTTTATGCACATCTGTGTAATAAACTCTGTATTCGTGTTTAAACCTAGATTTGAGAGTTGGCAAAAGAGCTGGGAGAGAACAGCAGTTATGAGATGATACAAGCGGAGAGAAAGGATAAGAGGGAGTAATGAGAAAAAACGGGTGAATTTAGGAGAAGGAAAAGCAAACAGGGGGAACAATATACCATCACAGAGGTGAAAATACGGTAGAAGAGAACGAAATAATGGATGAAACAAAGAAAATCTAAATGAGGAGAGAGGAAAAGGATGCGTGGCTGTCCAGCTGCTTAGGAGGTACTGCAGTGACTACAGCGCACACACACACCAGCGTGTACACAGACACACAAACACAGCCTATTCTGCCGATGGCTGACACACAGATACTGCAATGCAGAGATGAAGGGAGGCAGCGAGGGAGGGAGGGAGGAAGCCACCGTATGAGCGAGAGTGAGGGAGGGGGCAACCAGAAGATGGCATGCTGGGGATAAGAGTGTGGCAAGAAAGAGAGACAGAGGAGAGACGGGGGAAAGAAAAGACACAAGAAGGGAGTGAGGAGGGAGACTGAGGAGGCAAGGAGAGGAAGCATTGAGGAAAGCAGGATGAAAGGTTAGATGGAGGGGCTGACATAAGGAGGCGAGTTGACTGAAGGGGTTTGTGTCAGAGAGACACGGGGATGCTGGTGCAGAGTGAGTGCTCGCTCACGTCGCACTATAATGTCACATTAAACTCTTACCACTATCACGAAATGATAAAAAACACAAAGGGGCCATTATTCTGTAGTTTCTACAGATTTCACATCCAGTAGGAATCCTGCTCAATTACTTCACAGCGTGGCTCAGTTCTGCTGTATGCAACAAGCCAGAGTGAGGCTGTTCATCTAGCCCAAATGTAGGTAACGTGTTCGAAGGTACGTGAAACTCAGAGGAAAAGCGTGGATTAAAACACTGGAATCTTATTGTCCTACATTGTGAGAAGCAACATTTACACAATTAGAATGAGAAAGTTGATACCACACTCATATTTGCATGCTACACGTGACAGCAGAGGCAGCAAAGGATTACCTTAGGTCGAGAGGAAACACCTCTAAAGCTCACGACTTAACATCTCGTTCGTTTAATCCCACCAACCAGCAAAGCCTCCACATCCCGGTAATTGGTGCTAATTACAGTAGTGAGCTTTACTTTGCCAGCGTGTGCCCCTTTTAGGTTATTTAACAATGTCATCATCAGCAATTACCCGGGTGAGAACAATGGATCATAATTTCATAACTGATAAAAGGTGTTTCCTCAGACCACTAATGCTCACTGAAGGTTTATGGAAACACTTGATAATCTTCATGATGCTGTGTGTAACACTGTATTCAGAGGCCGACTGATCCTGGAAAGACAAATACAGCTCATGTCTGCTTTTTATCTACCACACCACCTCCACCTTCCCTGCCTGTCTCCCATCATCTCCGCCTGCCTTCTCTGTTTCTCTTCCTGTCGCTTTCTCTTTCTCTCTCTCTTTCCCTCACACAACACACACACACACACACACAATTCTTTCCAGGATATGGGATGATTCACAGCTGATGTAATTCATTCTTTTTTTTGTCAAATGTCCTTTCTATCTCTTATTTCTTCCTCTCTGTGTTCAGTAGATAGGGCTATCAGCCCTCTAGCCTCTGTATGATGAACAATAATCTGATGATGGACCACAGTACAGCACTTTACAGTGCTGTCATCGTCACTTGGACTGTGTATGAGGTGTTGACAATGTCTGTAGACGTGGTGATCTGGATGAGTCAATTTGTGTTTGTGAAGCTTTAGAGAAAGAGAAGGCGTTCTCTGTGTGTGTGTGTGTGTGTGTGTGTGTGTGTGTGCGCGTGTGTAGAATTGATTTCTAGCTTCATATCATGTGTTTCTTCTGGAACGCACATGTACTATTGAGGCGACTTTGTATTGTTGACTCCGGGCGGTGCTGATAAATCTGCATGTGTCTTTGCTATTGCTTGAGTGAATGCATGTGACAGAGCCCGTACTGTATGTGTGTGTCTCATAGAGATTTATGAGCAGCAATATTCTATGAAAAAACAACAGTTCTCCTAAACTACATGAGGGGAACAGTAATAACTAACTTGGAAAGTTACATTAAACACAAGACAGATTTTGATCTCGTGCTCTGTACAGAATTTGTCTCTGTTTTTTTTTTGAGGAGTTTAGAGAAAAACACCATTCTCTGCATGTGTTTTCCCCTAACATCACCCTCACACTTTTAGAGCTGCCCTATGTGAACAGACGTGTGATTAAGACTTGTATTGACTAATACTCTCCCTACGTAGTATACAGGCAGTGACATTTCCCACTGTGATTTTGTTTTAGTAAATTGCATTAGAAGTGAAAATGGACCGTTGTCATCCTCCGCTCTAAACATTTATCAGTTCATATTCATTTAGCTGGGCTGGTGTACATGCACTCGCATCACCCTGTAAGAGGAATTGCTGTACCAGGCCTGTCTTTGTCATATTGTTCGTACATGCTATTGTATTGCATTGAGAGGAACCACGTGCTATACAATCAATATCCCCGCAGCAGATCTTTTTCATACAACATGTCAAAGTTTGTCTTTCTAGATATGAAAATAACCTGCTAATGGCTGTCAGATAGAGTTCACGCTGACCTTACAGTGACGTATAATGAAGCAAACCAAATAGAGGTGAAAATGGGTAATATGGAAGTTTGCAGGTTAGGTTGCCTCTTTAAGACTCACCAAGTCACGTTGACTCTTTTAGTCCAATAACATTGACCTTTGAGTATCTGTACTATGAAAATAAATACCAATGCATTTGTCATATTTCCGGCCATGTTTTGCTCAGCTTTAGTCCTAACTATCTGCCAAGAGAAATATCTGACTCTAAACATTTAGTTATCAAATTAACTTCAAAGCAGTGAAGTAGCACAACTGGTAATTTACAAAATACTTTTGGGTTCAGCTTTCATCACTGAGGACACCTTCCAAGCTAGAGTGCAAATTAGCTGTCAAATAAACCAGCACGATGTTTCTAGGCTAGGTCATTCTGAACAATGGAAATCACAGGAAAAAAATCACAGTACCTAATATTTCCAAGCTCTATTTGTAAAGACACTGCATCATCCTTTAAAATAACAATTCTTTAGTTCGTAGGTATCAGCAGCAAAGTACTTACTACAATAAAGAAAAGGCTGTATGTACAAATTACATAAGGCATATGTCAGTGACATATTAACAAGCAGTGATTTTGAGCATATTTATATTTATGACTGTGGCTGATGTGACTTCTGCACATGTGGGATACAGATACAAACACAGTCCTTTAAAACCGTAGCTGGGTCAAATAGGCTGCAATTAGTGATTTCACAGACCAGCGTCTTAATTAGAACGGAAAAAAAGGACACAGAGGTAAACACGCGCTCAAGTCCTTACACATGCATAAAAGACACATCAGAGAAACATACATATACACAGAAGTGATGAACAGATGTTGGCTGGAAACACACTGGAGGGAAGAAAGAGTCAGAATCACTGGATTAGGGGAAGAGAGAGAGAGTTGAACAAATCAGAAGAGACAGATGGGGGGAGGGGAGGAGGTGTGAGCTATTAAAAACACTGCCCACACCACAGGAAGTCACAAAGCTAGCCCACACACTAATGAGGGGCCATGTTAATTCAGGCTAGTAATTAATCAGCCCTGCTTCTAAATAATCCAATCCGAGCCTCTGTTTCAATCCGTCATAATATAAGCTCACACACACACACACACACACACACACACACACACACACACACACACACGTTTTATGAACAAGCTACCTAGTTTACGTCTTGAGGCTTTGTGTACAGACTGTAAGACAAATGTGTGAACAAGCAATAAATTCATTTTCATTCAACTTTCAACTTTTTTCAAACTTTGTTAAAAGACAGATTCAAAAGGAGCAAATGGTTTTATAACAATTTCACTGTGGCGTCAGTCTTTTTTCAAATGATGAATCAGTGAAGAGCTTCAATGTAACCATGAACAAATGAAATAATCTAATATCAAAATACCTTAAATGCGGTCACAACCTTGGACATGCCTGTCATATGAGTTTAGAGGCTGTTTTATTGCAGTGTCCCATAGTGCATCTCACCCTTTGCATCAATGGAGCATTTATATAATAATGACAATTATGTGTTTAAGCTGTGGCAGTGATGCCCATGATATCCTAAAGCTCCAACACTAACACCGGTGAGGAGATACTTTGGGCTTCATATGTGTCAGTACATGTCGAAAGCGCTTTCTGACCCGTTACGTGCAGCAACAACTAAAAGGTCATTGATGGCGTCACTCACCATGAACGACACAACTCCTGGATTTCTCGCCAGTACCACCATCACTAACTGAAACCCAGAAGGACCCAGCTGATTACCAACCGCCAATAAATATCAGGAGTAGTAGAAGAAGACTTGGACACAGCTACTCTCCAGGGTTCTTACTTTAGAGTATGAACCTGTTTTTGGGTCTGTCCCTGCATTCTGCTTCTGACCCTTTCTGGTTTCTCAGCCATTTTCTCCTCTAAACTCTGCATTTGGATGTTGGATCATTAACTCTGTATGCCTACCTGTGTGCTTTTCTCTCTCCTCACTGAACCCATGTCTGACCCTGTTCTTTCTTTGAATGCTGGATTGCAGACATCAGACTGAATTAGTGGTTTTTGACCCCCGCTACAATTACAGACCTGCCTGCAGCTCAAATGTATACTTCCTACCTCCTGACACCTTTCCTCTCTTTACTTTACTCTACTTCTCTCATACACACAACTTACCCGCTCATGTTATTTGATTTCAGAGTTCTCTTTTTTACATTATTATGAATCATTTATGCCACAGCCCTTCACTACGTTGCTATTATTTGATGCAGCGTGCATCCCACTGAATCCAAACTGATGAGAATGTAAAACAGTTAATGCGAGCAGCAGAATTATTCTTGTATTCTCAGTTATGCCAAAACAGTAATTACAGGATGTCAGAATCTCACAATTAATATGACAATAATCTCTACCTAATAATAATAAAATCCATAGGTCAATAGGATTTCACTGAGTAAGAAAATAACATCTGTAATTTGAATATTAAGAAGCGTCACCTTCATTAGATCCCTATTCAGCCTCCACAGCACAACTGGTTGGGTGGTAAATTGGCAAATTCTTAGAGTGGAGAAGGTAAAACTCTATTTACGGATGCCTGACATTGTTAGAAATAGACTAGAAAGTTTGTTTCATTTGATATCTCGGCTTTCAAGAGGTTACAAACTTGGAAGAACAGATAAAAAACTTCTTGAAAGCTTCAGCGTGCTGCACTGTGTTACTGATGAGTCAATGAAAGGTCCCGGCACAGTGGGATACAGATACACAGACTTATTTTTCCAAACTTGTGTATATGCTGGTTCATTTACGGGCCAAATGAGTATAGTGTACAATTTGTAAAACATGATTTTTGAAATAATGGTTGTTGTGACACAGCATGCTTCAGAGCTGGTTATGTTGTGACGGCGTTCGAGGCAGGTTAAGATGCACTGCAGCAAAATTCTCAAACACCTAAGGTGGAATTTAATTGGCCACCGATGTGACAAAAATAAATGCCTGAGACGATTTCAGGCAGTACTGAAAATTTCCAGGGAAAATCCTGTGAGAGATGCTAATGATTCGTTTTGCACTTCATGAAAGTTTCTCAAAACATTCCAGTGACAATGTAATAACATGATGTCACAATTCATTTTTAGCTGGAAAATTCAGTACAAATTCAGAAGGAAAAGAGAGGAGCTGCTAACAACAACGCTTGTACAGAGACAATTCTAAATCATCTTTAATTATGCAGCTCCAATTTATTAAATTTAATAATAAAATAGTTTAATAAAAAAGAAATGCAGGCTGGGAAAGTAAATGACCAGTATTGTATTATATGTAAGAAAAAGTGAATTTTATGAAGGATAAATATCCTTCAGGGGTCTTCACTGCATTAGTTCACTTTTACCCTGTGACACCACCTCTTTTTTATTCATATAAGTCATAAACAACATGTTGTTGGGGTTGATGGAGGCTGTATTCTGTGCAGGCTGACAAGAGACTCAGGTGAGGTTAGAATTAGGCAAAAACAGCCCGTTGGACATGGTTAGAAAATATTATCTTCTTGTTTATACTCCAGGTGTTTTTGTGAGAAGGATTTAATGTATATGAGGAAAGCTGAGTCATGTTTTACGCCCAGCTCCACAGTTCCAGAGTTAATGGAGTCCTTTATGTTATTAATTTGGTTTTTAATCTTTGGTTTAGTGTCATCTTTCTGAGCTCTGTGTATCCATGTGCAAAACTATTTTGAAAACATGTCGACAAGCCCAAGGCCACAGTAAACAGTGTGGTGTTTAGCAGGAAGAAAGCAGGGTATTCTTTCAGGTGGTGTGGTCCGGGGTATGAGTCTTGGACTTACATTTACCATAATTGCAAAACGAATGTTTCTCCCTGTCTGCGTGATGTGAAAATAGACTTCAGCAAAACACAAGTTGAATATATGTAAATGTTGTGTTTACAGCTGGTCCTGCTGCCCCAGAGCTGTCAAGAAGTGAACGCTTTGATTGTGATCTTCTGCTCTGTGGTGGACCTGCTGAACCACTCTGTGGGCTGGTGTCAAACTAGCTCCACAGAGCTCCAAACCTGATCCTGACAACAAGACAGGAGTCAATACACAGTGGTGGGACATCCCCTTTGACTGATCAAGAAAGAGCAATACACAATAGAAAAGAGTCTATATTGATGGCATAGCTAGCAATGAACGGAGCAATAATGACATGACAAAAGTTCAAGCATAGGTTAAGGTTAAAGCAAAACAGAGACGGCCAGCCTAACATATGTACATGTTTATTAAAAATGTGTCATTGTATAAATGATTCTGGCTCAATAACATACATTTGACTTAACTTTCATTTCACTTAACTCATTTCAGAACTCAGCAGTTACCCCGGCTTTGCAACTTGTCCCACTTTTCTGCTCTTCTTTCACTCCCAAATCCTGTATGTGTACTGGTTTAGCTTATATAGCCTCCCCCATTCCTCACGTAGCTGTTTGCTTCTTCTTTGGACTCCCGTTTGTTGTGCACCTCTACATTCGCCTGCTCCCTTTTGCATTATAATCAGACTCTTTGCCCTGTATTTTGGCTTCCATTGCTGTGTCTTTGGCTCTTCTCTTACTTCTGAGCGGTGACTAAGGTAAGAAATACTATTTGTCACAACATGAAAAATATCTAATAAAAACTGAAGTAAAAGGAAACGTCTTGTTATCGTAATAGGAAAGCAAAGTCTAGAGACACGGGGAAAGTCATGTGGGTCCTATATTAATAAGTCCAGTTTGCCTTGAACATAGCACACTCAGAACAACCACTACATAAAACTTTATGGCTGGGAAAAATTATATCTATAGGATATTATATTGTGCAGCTTCAGTGGGCGATTTAGTTCAATAGGTCTCTAAAGACAGGAACAAGTGCACTTCAATACAAGCTGTGAGCCATTTAAAAACACTGTACACGCCACGTAAACTTGTTTCAGACTTCATACTAGATCAAACGTTCTAATGTTTTGACATCCTAATGTTTACGCCTGCTGCCATTTTGGTGGCACTGGAAAAGACAGCAGCCACCATTTTTGTGCTCGGTTTCAACAGGCGCATGCTGCCACAGATCTAGCAGCAAAGGATTGAGTCAGTGGTATGAGAGGATAGGGATGAACGACATATATGGCGTTTAGGCTGACAAATGCAACTACACGTCAGCACTCTACTGGAAATGACAATATAGTCACTCCATCGACAGTTTCACACACACACACACACACACACAGACACTAATAATTTATTATGGTCCATTTTTATATTGCGGAATGTGCGTGTCTTCCATTGGTGTTGTAATTTCACTTGTCACTCTCAATTTCTGTCTCTAACTATAACCAATCAATAATACAGCGACCACTCTCTGCTTGGCAGACACACAGTGTGTCTCCCACTCTGTCCCTGATGTCTCCACCGTCTTCACATACTTCCACGTCACGTTTAAAAGCAAACATTACTCTCTTCTATTACACTCTTTAGCTTGGAGTTATGTTCTTTAATAAGAAATAATAATAATAATAAATAATAATATTTCAGCTTACTTGGCAGGACTGAGACCTGAATTCTAGAGGCAAAACAGTGTGATTAAGTGTAACACAATGTCAATTAATAATGTGAAATAGTAAAATCATTTTCATTAAACCTTTAAATTTCTTCTACTACTTTTACCTGTGTGCACTTAGAACACATTTTAAGCTGTATTAACGTGTAAGTTATTCCTTGACATGAAAAAAAAACTAATAAAGATGGTATCAAAGACGCAAACGCTTTCCTCATCAGACACAGAAGGTTTGTCATGTCAGTGCATTTGTCTTGAATGAGTTGGTAGGTCGACTGACTAACAGATTGAAGTCAGATTTGGAGTTCTTCCAAAATTGTTGCCTTTGTCTGGATGGGAGTGACTGACAGGCGATGGAAAAATAAATTATATGTGTATTTTTTCCTCTTTCTTTGTTTACAAACCTGTTGATAGTACATTTATTGGCTTTTCTCTGGCACAAATTTTAAATATTTACGTCTCTCACACGGAAAACATAAAGTCACCAGTGCAAAAAGTTTATCCGGCTTCTAAACTCTGCACCATGTCCGAGACCAAAGAGCATTTCAAGGATGTCAGGGACAAGATTGTGGACCTGCAGAAGGCTGGAATGGGCTAAGACCATCCATCGCCAAGCAGCAGAGGTGACAACAGTCACAAACAAACAGAAGAACCATGAAGTAAACTGCCAATCTCCCTTTTTGTGAATCTGTGTCTGATGGAAACTATTTTAATCAATCAACATTTCTCATGCTGAAAATCACCATTCTTCACGAATAACAGCTTTGTGAGTTTTCAACCACAATTTTACCGAAACCTTGAGGAAATCTGAAAAGAAAAATTGATAAACAGTAGAAGTTGGGTAAGTAAGATGCACAACAGGAGGTGCTATATTTCCAGTTTCCAAACCCCACACTGAATAAAATAAAAGTAAAAACATGGCTCATTTCTGATATTTTTGTCCATTTTATATATTAATTTTTCATATGTTTTCTTCTCCTGCCATTTTCCACTTCCTGTGGAAATTTAAATACTCTGTTCTGACTTCTTATAGATTTTTATCTCTGCAAATCCTAAAAAATATTTCGGGGATATTTTAAGTTATTCATGAAGCATTTCTACTGTCTTTTTAGTGCAAGCTAAAAATGTGCAGAAAAGCTGGTAGATGTATGTAGAGCTCTTTTCATGGAAACGCCTACAGCTAGCTGCACACAAACAAATCTGGTGGCTACACTGGATGAACCGAGTGGCACCTACAGAATGGTGGAGAGTGCTTTTATTGATTATGATATATTATATTAATCTCCATGGGGACAGTGTTGTCAGCGGATTGCTACATTTAAGGCACTATTGGTTCAGAGTATCTTTGCCACGTGGCCAGACGGAACTGAACATTGGACTTTGGTGCCACAGCCTCAACACAGTGTTTGCATTTAGCCATATTGATTTTTTCTAATAGATTTTTTTTTAGCATCTTGAATCATCTCCCTTCTGCTTCCTCCAGTAATACCTGAAAGAAAGTGTGAAATCTAGGACTGGTACCATCTGCAGCAGCGAATTAATGATGCCTGCAAAGCTTTCTATGCATATGCTGTGATACACAAATCAGCCAGTGCTGCTGTAGTACAGTTGTTTTACAACTTCACATTCTGAAGATGACGTTTTCCTGTATACAAATAAACACAGTATCTTTGCAGACACGTGTAGGAATTGGTTTAAATGAATATTTGCAGTAAATATACATAAGTATCAATAGTTTTCTTATGATTGTAAATGAATGAATTTGTGAAATTTAAACACGTTTTGGCAGAGATGAACGAGGAGATGGTACACATGAGATCTTAAGAGGTGAGAGAGAGGAGGAATAGATAGCGAATGACACAGTACACGATTATGGTAGTGAGAGCATATCAGTCACAAGGACAGCACTGTATTAGATCTTGATGGCGATGGAGCGAACAACGGTGAAAGACAAGAGGTTGAGAACATGGGGAGGACAGCTGTATGGCTCAGAGTACGAGAAATAGGAGAGACAAGCAGGGGAGGGCAGAGGAAATGTAGGCAAGGAGGAGTGAATGACAGGCATAGAGGTAAGAAGAGCAGATTAAATGACTGGGTAAGAGGGGTGAAGGATGAGGAGAGGCGGTGTGGCATCCGCCTGCAGCTGAATGAATAACAAGGCAAAAGAGAACAACAAACCATAAACACATGGAAGCAGAGGCATTTAAAACAGGATTACCCAAAATATCACCATTACAGAATATACATAGTATATATAGTACACATGACACAACGCCAGTTTACACACTGGAATTCAATTATATCAACATATTGTGCAAAATGTCAAACAGATACAAACTTAGCGACAGTGAAACTGAATAGCACGAGCTATGAATAATTTCTGGTCCAGGAAGCCAATTCCAGGAAATCATGAAAACTATTTCAAGAGTGAGATACAGTACGTATCTAGAAGGATCGACCATAACTGGAGTGATGCGATTGCTGATGTGAAAGGCTCACAGTTACAGTACGGCCTCTCTCAAACGGGACACTAGAATGCGCAATGCTTAATTATATTATAATTTCACATACATTATTGTATGAGGAGACAATCTGTGACTTTTTTTAGCTGTTTCAAGCTTTAGCAAATATGGTTCTCACAGCCATTTTAGCAGCTTCACCCGTTTTACAATGAGCTTTCAACACATTCTTCCACCAACAAAATTTTGCAAAAATAAAAAATAAATGCTCACATGGTGCACAATGAAAAGTCTTTTCCTCTTCACTCCAAGAATTTGGATTGTTGCACCATTTTACTAAATACAACAATAAACCTGAAGGTGGCGCTAAAGACAAAGTCAGAAGAGAACATGAAATTCATCCTCTGGAGACCCTGAATGTGTGTATGAAATTGATTTGAACAGGTCCTAATCCTTTTGGCATTGTACATGCTTCCTCTCAGTCATATTATTTGTAAGTGTAACCTTAGTTATTGTATACATTATTTAGTATATTCTATTGATTTTATGTATTTTATGTTATACTTGCAGTACACTGAGTTAATATATATATAATTATTTTATTTCAATTGTTAAGTTGTATGGTCATATTTAAGTTAAGTATTTTAAGTCTTTTCCCTTGGAACATTAGTTCCTACCTGCTGTTTCACGGGAGTGTAATGAGAGTGGGACTCGAGGTGAGGAATGACTGCATGGGTTGATATGTACTGAGATGCCGTGTTGGTGTGAATTAAAGAAGAACAAGTTAAACCACAAGAATTGTAGCCCGCTCATTGCCTACAGCCCAGAGACTGGAGCACGCTTCCGACGTTCAAAAGTAAGGGTTACATAAGCATAACATCTTATGCTGATGACTTCGCTGAACTTCTACATACCTATAGAAAACTAAGTGCTGGATGGCTCAAAGGTTTCCACGGCTCCACCCAAACAAAACAATAATTGTTGTTATTGGGTCACAGCAATTGTAAAAACTCATCCACCCTGTTGCAAGGAATCTGTGGTGGAACTAGATAAAAGTGAACTGATCATATCACATCTGTTTTAGCTTCCTTACATTGGCTCCCAGTATTTTTTAGGATTGATTTCAAGATTTTATTGCTGACTTTTATAGCGCTTCGCAGCCTTTCCCCAAGTTATTTATTTGACCTGTTAGCACCTTATGAGCTCTCACGTTATTTGAGATGCTCACATCTCTTCCTCATGTTTCGGAGGTGCGATTTAAACACATTAATATTAGATCTGCAGAGTCAGTAACATCTTAAATGATATCTTCCCTAATTTTAGTTATTTACTGACTTTACTAATCATTTTATTTTGACCTTTTATTGCTCTATGCGGCTTGCCTTCACTATTACTGCTTCTCTTTGATGTTTTAGTGTTCCACTGCTGTTCCTACTAATTTATTTAAAGTTTTATGTGAATGTGGCTCCCTTCGTTGCGCACCTTTTGAAAATAGCTCTATAAATAAAATTATTATTATTATTAAAATGTCTAGCTAAGCACGTCCCCCTCTTCTTCACTGCATCCTGCATAAAAAGCTTTTTTATCTTTAGTTTTGAGAGTTTGTTTTAAAGTTTGTCTTGTGTGATGTGCTTATGTGACACTGAAACAGCTTTTAATCAGTGATCCAGCTTGTTTGTTTACAGAAACCTTCTTCATTAACTCAACAAAAACTTAACCATTACTCTAATTAACCTGCTGTGCCAGATTCATTAAATCTTAAAGACTAGAAGTGGATGAAAAGACCGGCAGACATGCAGGCGGATACATTGCAAGTGTCATTTCACACCAACCCATTAGCTGTTCTATCCTCACTAGTCCTTCACATGCTTGCCTTCCGTATGGTTTTATGGAGTGGATGCGTGATACGATGATCGTCAGCTGCAGCCTTCACTCTGTATCCTTGGAGGAATGACTGCATGCCACGTATGTAATAAGGTTAGACAGATGGGAGTGAACGGGGGGGATGTTTCTAGAAGTGTGGGTCGACAGTAATCACTCATGCTAGATTGAAGCATCTAAATACAATCCACACTAAATAGAAAGTATCATATTAGCTGTGTTCCGGTAGATATTACAGGCAGTTGTGAAATACACCTGACACTCATTTCCCACAGGGCCAGCAGTGAGTCTTTTAATGGTAATGTTTCTCTATGGGGGTAGAAACACAATCTGAATATATCCAGACTGTGTACAGGGCATGATTTGTGCACTATTGCATATTATTTATCATATACATATTTGATCATATGTACTGATGTAGTGAAACAACTTTTTTGAGCACTTATCAGTCATTTATTCCAATAACATTTTTAATTTGTAGGCGATTTACATTTAAAGTAAAATTAAATACTAAAGCAGCAACACATATTTGTATTTCTTTTTTTGGTTTAGTTATTTGACACCTGAGGGCAGTGGAACAAGCTGTAGACACAACATTACTAGCTTCACCAGCGAGCAGGAAACTTTTCCTGTTTACTGTTTAGTTGTGGAAAATAAAATGTCTGCCTTCAAACCAGAACAATGTGCTCAAAATGGCTAATCAGAGGTGAGAGAAACTGCAGCGTTAGGACATGATTCTTTGTGCATTTGTCACTACAAACACCCTTCACATTACATGTAGTAATTTCATCCTTGCATTATTTAGCGGATGTTATTTTCTGGTGTCCCGCACACCCTGATGATGCCTGATATCAGCCAGGCATAGAGTAATGAAGACACAAATAATAGAGCTTTAATTGTTAATAGTAATTGACTCAGGCCTGAGGCTTCAATTCCAGCCCTGCATGTCCAATTACCACGACACATGGTGAAAATAAATGTTTCAATAGTCCATTAATTTCACAGGCACTTGACAGTGACATGACACTTTCTCTCGAAGTGATCATTTCTTCTTTTTTTTCCCTGCCTGCTCTGAGCACCTTGCAAACCTAAACTCTGCCCGATTTGTTTTGATGTAGCGGGCCTAATATTATTTTCATCAGAGAACTTGCAGCCGCAGTTAACTGTTCATTTAATTAGCGTTCAAAAGTCAATAGAAAACATAACTAAACACACACAAGCAGAAGAATACAGAGACGCACGGGCACAGGCAAAGCTCTGTTCACACAGAAACAGATGGGTGCACATACATAACAAGACGCGGTGTCATCCATTCTGGTTAAGTATTGTTTAGATGGTTGTTGGCGTTTAATTCTCCAATTCGATTAAGTCTAGAGAGAGGAAGAAAAGAGCCATTTAACACTAATCCTCACCAAATAATACATTTATTTGCAGAATAGGGGGATTTAACGCCAGCTCACAACCAAACAAGTCTGGAGTGAAATGGATAGCGACATGTGTCTGGGCGTGGTTGTGACTTCATTAGGGATGAAGACTAAGAGAAGCGGAAAAATGCTTTTTTTAGTCGCCTGAGATCAGTTCAGCAACTTGTTTGGTTGTTAATTTTTTATTATTTTAAAAGCTAAACCAATTTAAAGGTGCCGTGGGTGGTGCATTAGTATTGCTAAGAGGCCCAGTATTTATGAGTCAGGGTCCATTTTGTGAATTTGTAATTCATGCAGAGGGGCACATGGCTAGCAGCAGCACACAGAGAAACAAGACCAAAGGTTAAAAATGAAATCAATTAATACAAGCATTAAATGTTCAGTGCATATGTACCAATTCAAACTGAGCAGCCACATACATACTGCACATTACACTAAAGACAAGACGGCTGACAGACTGAGTCTGGTAACAAACCAGCCTTAGAGAGAGGTGGCAAAGGTAGAAAATGATCGATAGCTCACAGGACGGAGGAGTGACAAGAAGGAGGCGATGAGACGTAAAGTGAGACAGGAGAGAGGAGGAGATGCAGATATCAGACGACGGATCAGAGAGACGGTTCCTGTCAGTGTTGAGTTCATGACTGTAGCATGTTTCTGGCTGTAGAGACCAGTACACTATGTTTTCCACCAACACACGAAGCCTCGATTAACTTAGCGAGCCAGGTCATTCTGATAAAGTCTGATGTCAACCGCAGGCATTGATTCTGCTTGTTACACCGTGTGACCACACACAGCTCAGCTGTGCTTAGGAAAGTGTGAAGACTCATTTTAATCACATTTCATTACTGTCCTTGATACAGACGTTAAATTAGAAAAAAGGTCTATGAAACAAATGTTTGTCCCAGAAATAAATGAACAAAAACAAGCACATTTCTAATTCAGCAGAAGATATGGCAGGTTTCAAATAGGACCTTGGTTATGAAAATGTGCATTTCTGAAGGAGAAAAATGAAAATAACCATTTTTATGTAAATGTTGTTTCTTCATCTTAGAGCTTTCCCTTCCTCTGATTGCTACTGCCCTCAGGCCTGTCTCTGTTGTCACTAAGCTTTTAATCACGCAACCGAGTGTTTATTCCACATTTATTAGGCCTCCATGTGAACTAATAGCTCTGATTCCAGAGTACGAAGTCTGTGTGAAGTGTGTGTATTGTACATAGTAGAATAGGCACATGTATGTTTGCTCGTACGCTGGACTCCTACTATGAACATGAACAAAAATAGCTGTGTATCTGTTTATCTGTGCATCTCATACCTCCCCTCAAACAAACAGACTATAAAACTAAATCCTGACTTTTACTGAAGTTATAATACATGTAACTCCTGCTCGGTGATCCTGGGTACTAATGATATTTTTCACTCTAGGACATGGTCAACTTTAAGAAGAGAAACACTGATTACTGTGGACGTCGCGTGCTTAAAGTGGATGAAGTTAGATTAGAGCAACTCAAGAAAACTTTGTGACAGGTGCAGTTTTAAGTGCTGCCAAAGAAAAAGGCCCTAAGCTTAAATTTAAATATTAAGATGGTGTTTGTTCAACTGTTCCCACATAGGCAAGAAGTGTATTGCAAATGGAAGGTGCCGTGTACTGACAGTCAAATGTTCCTTAGTAGTAGTAAATTATTGAAGTACCAGTAAGTAGAGTGATATTTATAACAATGTTTTATGAATTAATCATGATCGGCCACATGCCACCACAGGAAAATCTCTATTTTTAGCTGCAACATGCCGCATGGTATGACAGGAAAGATGACATCGTTAGTCTAGCTGATGTTGACGGGTTGGAAATGTTGTAGTAAGTGCTACTAATAAACAAAACATGAGTGAGAAGCCTGTGATTCACATAAAGTTAGCCCTCCCGTGTCTACGTGATAAGACTTTGCGTGTTCAGCGGTCCTTATTCAATTAACTTCCTGTTTTATAATCTTACTAGTGACTTGATTTAAGGAAAGAAAAAGCACTGTTTATCTACTGGAGTTGCTCAGAAGCGTTCAGAGGAACATGCAAGTCTAACGCGATGGACGAGAGAACCAGTAGAAGAATCTATTTGAATTCTCCCTTTTCCTATGCATCCAGACGCACAGAGAAATGGGAGGGTGCTCTTGTAGTATGTCGTATGTTGAATGCAGTAGTATGTGGACGGGGTCAGTAAATCAAGCAATGGTCAAGCAGACAAGCAGGATTTAGAAACCTGATTAGAGTTGAAGCTGAGAATTGATGGATTAGTCACATTCTGGGAACATTCATCCTAGAGGAAGAATTGTATTGATTTTTTTTCAACACATTTCCTGTAGCGCTTCCACCAGATCCAGTTTTTACATATCCAGTAAATATGTGAACATTGTGTCTCGCAAGAGCTTCTATAAACGTGACTTTAGTGATGCCCTGACTTAAGCATGAGCACCAACATAAAGATGTTTGTGGTTTTAATGAAACGTTTAAAGGCCACGACACCCCGAGCCAACAGCAAAGACCTAGAGGCAACTGAGAATGACTGCTGCTGTGTCACTCCATGCTGCTGAGATCCGGGCCAAAGAAGTGGTACTAGTAAATAAAACTCTCTATGCCAGCAGGTGGGGGTGGTATTTATTGTTCAGAAGGAGAACTCAGAGAAAGACCTATGACATAGTAAGCATTTGCTTACTATTTTCACACCCCTCTCTCTCACCACCGACGGTTTTTAGTTAATAAAGAATATGTGTGATAAGAAGTTTTCAGATCTGAACAGCCAAGCAGAGTGGTCTCTCTCACTAATGAGTCCTCTGCCCATTGACAGGTCTAACTGTGCTGGTGGGGGACACGCTGCAAAATCGACTCTGACAGACGCCTTTTATTGGCCTGGAGGCCGACAAAGCTGACGGAGCATTGGAGGCATTGGCATGAAATTTGCACACACCCTCCCTTCATGATGAATTCTAACACTTGTGACATCCTGACTTTTTATTTAGTGAAATCTTCAGGTCAAAATAACATCTGTCCAACACTTTGGGTTATTTCTGCAAAATGGCAAAATTTATGTATTTTATCTGGTTGTCATGGAAACAGTAATGAGGTCTAGCTTTTCAAATGATGGCAGGAATGACAGGAGGGGTCTGTCGATTGTCAGAGATGACAACCAAGCCGTCTGAGTTTCCTGATCGGAAGTCGAAATTGTATTATTCTTAAAAATGATTTGTCTTTCTTTGTTGTGTGTGAAAGGCATCTTCTCATTTTTAAAAACTCAGAAATCTTTTTTTTTGAGAGCCCAAAGATTTTGGAGAAAAAGTAGAAAGGACTTTGAAGGAAAGGTGATAGTAAGAGAAACTTCAAAGAGAAAGTTGAAAGAAAAATAGATGTGAATGAGAAGGTGTGTATGGATGGATGGGTTGAAAAAAATGGGAATATTTCAGCATGACGATGCAATAAAGAGTAAAGAAAAGCAGAAAGACATTGGCAGGTACGAAAGAGACACAAAATGTGAAAGAGACAGAAAAAATGAATTGACAGCCAACGGTGACAGATGAGGACAATGAACCATCCAGAGACGAAGGTACCACACGAAAAGACAACAACAAGAGAAGGGAAGGAAAAAGACAATGAAGAATAAAACGGATCAGGAGAAAAACTGTGAGATGTCAAAGTGGTAGCGCATAAGAGATGGCGAACAGAAGCGGCGACGGGAAAACGAGAGCAGAAAGATGAGAGGCGACGGGAGAAGGGAGAGCAGAGGATTAGAGATAAAATGGATGAGATAAGAGGGGGGACGGAGGGGAGCAGGAGGATGTGAAACGTTTCAGGCCGGCGCTCCTGATGATTTCTACCTGATGGATCTGGTCAATCAGTTTGTCTCACTAACTCGCTTTGTATTCCCACACACCTTCTATGTGCGGTATGCCATGTGCGGATTGATGTTCCTTATAAAACACAATGGCCTCCTCAAGGTGGAAAGAGCTTCACTCAATTATTCTTTGTCACCCAGTGTGTGTGTGTGTGTGTGTGTGTGTGTGTGTGTGTGTGTTCCTTGAAGAAAAGGCTTCACGTGTCTTTTTTTTTGTTTTGGGTTTTTTTGCTTTGTCTTTTACTCCTGGCCTGCATCTACATAATCACAAATACAGCGAGGGAAAGTGAATTGTAAATTGAATTTATGTATTTTTGTTAAAGCAGCGAAGCCATGCAGAAGTAGCCAAAATGTTTCTGTAAAGCACATTTAATTAATAAGGCAATATTTATGAACTCAATATAGTGCCTACACAGTAAAGGTGGCACAGTTTGGATCAATAAAGCACAAATGCGGCAGTGGTGTAATATTCTTTACATAAATACAAGTTAATGAGATATTTAGATTTTAAGTAAAATACATAAACATAAACACACTTGGTCCCTGTTTGCTATATTATGGGTAAAAAATGTGCAACACATTTCTACCAGTAAAATGAAATTGGAATAAATCTGCTGGGACAGTTTCCTCAGAGGTAAGATCAAGTGAACTTTCCACCATTATTACAACAGTGTTAATTATTTATAGGTGCAGACAGCAGAGGCAATCAGCTCACTGAGGTCATAAGGGAAGAAAGTGGAGTGAAGTACATTAGCAACAATGAGGACAGTAGTTTCCTGCGCTATACGCGCTATGCAGGTGCACAGAGAGGAGCTTTTTTCTAGCTTTCAATTTCTTGGGTCAACTTTGTATCTTTGCTGTTATTTTTAATTTCAGTTTCGAGAACTGATGAATGTTCTTCTGTATCGTATCAGAAGCGTTTTTTCATTTAGTATATACGGTTTAGTTACGGTTTAGCAGTGACAACGTCTTCCATGCATGAATATTTTGAATTCTTTCTAAGTCTGAAGCTTTGTTGTTTAAAAAACATTCAACATCAATGAACAAACAACATAATAGCATAGAAAAGCTGCACTGCACTCACATTGAAATTGATGTTTAGTTGGTTGGTTTCTTTGCCCCACACTTAATGAAAGAAATGAAGGTGCGGTGGAAGATTCAATTAAAGAAAGATTCCTAAACCAGGTAAATCAATCATCTGCACACTAGACCAGATAGTCTTTAATTTAGTTTGGAGTGTGTCCGTTCTACTTCCACTGTTGTCGCCACTCTAAATCATTCCCTATTGACTGTATACAGGTGTAATTTGTATAATTTGGTCATTTCATAAGTGTCCAAATCCTGTTTATTCCTGTCTGCACATGTGAATGGAAAATAAAATAGGTCCATATGAATTATTTAGAGCTTCCCCTAAACGACCCAGGGAGGTTTTAAGGAAGCGCGTGCCCTTTTCAGGGAAGCCGAGCTAATCTTATGTCCACGGTAATTTGAACCACGGTTGAGACACAGACTTTGTGTTTAAATGTGAATATTCATGCGTCCACGTGTGACAGGTAATTGAAATAAATGGCTGCGCTCCACAAATGCCTCTGTCGCCCTTTATTAAGTGTCTGTACATGTGTGCTAAATGTGTCTGCGAAACAATGGCCATTGAGACGACCCGCGATGCAGCGGCCTACCATCAGATTTCTGCCCTTCTCACACACACGTCTCTTGCCACGCAGTAAGCAGAGGGTGTAATCACCTGGAAAGTAAATTGTCTCCTTCTCCAGGCTTTGTCCTCCTGTCATACGTGTGTCTGTTGCTGCTGGATTGGCAGCTGTCATGGTGACTGGCACACCGAATGGCAGTGGCGCAGTCTGTTGAGCGAGACACTGATAAATACATAACAACAGCAGAATCTGAAGACGGATGCTTCAATTAATTTCTTAAATAAGACGAAGTAGTTAGAAGTCTTAAAGTCCTGCTAAATTATGTAAAACAGCAGAAGACATAAGAAACTAAAGCAAATCCTAAATTCTAATATTAAAAATATTTTACAAATACAGGTAACAAAGTAAGTCAGAAATTAACCTCCTAATAAAAGTCTATAGTATAAGCTGTTTATATGAGTTTTTCCTATTGCTTTTATAGATATTCAGAATAGAACGCACAGATATGACATTTGCTCTCTGTGAGCAAAGGAGCAAAAAAGCAAGCTCTTAATTAAGATCCTTATTTGTTTCAAAAGGTGTCGCCTCCATAAAAAGAGCTACTAAATTAAAACATGAAGGTAGACGTTAAATGGTATAGACAGAACAAGATCTTTTATAATGAATAGGAATTAGGTTGAGTGGAATCACAAGCACTGTTCCACACCGTGGGTGAATCCACTGAGCAGCTTTTCCTGGTAGAAAAGCACCGATTCTGTCCATTGGATCAGAAGTCTGAGTTACCAATGAAGAGGAAAGCTGTTTATTACTCGCTGGCCTTTTTATTAGATGCAATCTGATGGTATAATGGTATGTTGTGCACTTATATAGCACTTTTCTACCTTACTGGTACTCAGAGTGCTTTTACACTGCTTTTCATTCACCCGTTTACACACACAGGCGCGCACACACTCACACAGCGATGTCAGAGCTGCTATACTACTGACCTGACACAGCCGTAGCTGAACGAACTCGGAGTTCAGTGTCTGGCCCAAGCACACCTCGACCCTTCGAGGAGCCGGGAACCGAATCGCTGATCCTATGATCAGTGCACACAGAGTTCGAATTGTATGTTTTCAGGCAGACTTTTGCTGCGGTGTTTGATGATGGTAGCACTGACAGATCACAGACAAACGCATCCTACTGAACAACACGATTCTGCACATGTTCCACTTTGGCACCCCAATGTTTTTGTTGTCTGCTGAAGATGTGAGAGGTGTCATTCAATACACAGAAGCTGTAAAACAGTAGGACACGTTACGCTGACATGAAGCGCGACACATGGCAAGTCTCTGCAAGCATGTGTCTGACAGCACTTCAGTTTTGTTTTTAATATACTCCTGCCTTTATTCTCTGTGGAGGCTCTAGATAGTGAATCAAAATTCCACACCGTGCTCTTGAATGTCACCATGTCACCGACATGATGACAGCTAATAAAGTCTGTTGTGCTGGTGTCGATTAAATGAGGGACCTGTGGAGAAGACGATGGCATGTCTATTCCCGTGGACTCATCTATGTGCGTGTTGGCAATGGGAAGAAAGTCGGGGAGTGGGAATGGCATTAAGTCCTCCAACCCAAAGTTTCCCAAAGCAGACAAGCTGCTTGTCTCTGGAAAAGCATGCGTGCTGCTCTGTGTCTGTGGCTGGTGACACATCAGATGAAGTACTACGAATGACTGAACTCGCTACTACAAAAATAAAGGTATCCGGGAGGATGGGAAGGTTGGGTGAAAGGACGGAAGAGAATGGTACAAATGACACAGCAACTGCATTGTGACATTCGGGCGTCCTGTTGAGGTCACACTCACATCTCGACTAGTTCTCTGTTCTGTGATCTGCTTCATTCAAACACGATGAATCATATCATCCAGTCCTCGCTCTGCTTTTAAAGTTAGCTATCCCACTGTCCTGCCACATATCAACTTGATGCCTGAATTCTCTAATTATTTTAGATTTGAACTACTCTAGTCATTAAAAAAAAGAAGGTTGAAGACAGAGGAAAGCATCGCTGCGGCTGCTCGTGGTCAGGTGGCGTCTGTGGATGTTTTCCAAGCGCATAACATGGGCCAGGATCTCTGTGCAGTAGGAAAACCAAACACCACACGTATCAATGTGGACATGAAAAATACAGTAATAAAGTAATATGTCTTCCTCTAAATTCACTGTTGTGGACCAACAAAACATGATGAGTCACACGTTAACATTTGGTGCATCCACATCAAAAAACAAGAATTAATCTTTCACCCTGACAAACGCACTTCTGGGCCATGTACTCCACAAAATAAAGTCCCCTCTGGTTCAGCTAGAGGTTGACGGGGACTTAACCGTGGATGTGGAGGGACACTGTTCTTAAGAAGACTCACTGCCTGCAACTCTTAGAGAAGTAAACCATATATATATTTAAATCACATCACGATGCCAGTCTGTGATGTTCTAATGATGTGCACAGTACCACCTAGTGTGTGTGTGTGTGTGTGTGTGTGTGTGTGTGTGTTCCCTCAGTTACTTATGTGTCCCCGACTGTGTTGGTTTCAATGACGGCTCATCAAAATGCAGTTTTCTTTTAAATGCATTATTTCTCAGATTAAATAAAATGAACACAATATTTCGACCGTCACTAAAGTTGTATGACGTGATAAAAAATAACAAAAAAATCAAAAACAGGAAGTCACCTGATGCCTAAAATTCCTGAATAATCAGTCATTTCTATTACTCTCTGTTATCCATAAACGTTCCTGCCTCATCCTGCGGCTCTGCCCTGCAGTAACCCCTCCCCTCCCCCACCTCCCAGCTCGCCTGCAACCTGTCAGCTAATCACCCGCTGGATCTTTTTTTTCTATTGTTTTTTTGTTAAGTCTGTTTTGTTAAGTTGTTAAGTCCCTCTTAATCTGCACAACACTTAATCAGCCAGTCATTAAAAGAAGCTGGAGACCGAATGGAACACAGTCTGCTGCACTCATAACCACGCTCTACAGTGATGTAGACGCTAAAAATGTCTGCATTACATAAGGACTCAGTGAGGGGTCAATACAGCACCTACACGTTTTTCACTTTATCCCAAACATTGGTGCACTGAGCGTGAAAAGAACATGCAGGCACAGGGGCTGTCACTTTTTATTAGAAACTTTATCTTTGATTTGACTGTGGTAAATTAAATTTGAAATAGGTTCTCGTTGCAAGCATCTGCAAGCTGAATTATTTCTGTGTGCAGTCACTTCCCCTTACAGAAAAATATTTTTTAAGAAACGTGCACATTTAAAATGAAAGCAAAATCATTAAATAGCCAAATTAAAATGCAGTATGCTTTGAGAACATGCTTCAGATACTGATGTGGTCTGCAAATCTGAATCTGATTAGAACACAGATCCACCAGTGAACCAACACAGACAACAACAGAGAAACTGTCTGCAGCCAGTTTATTGACTGTGATGACAGATGGTCACGAAGAGACACAAAGACTTCTGCATAGAAAGAATGAATGAAATGAATCAAACCTCAAGAGATGCCTTAAGGGACACTGTTCTACGGATGACATCACAGTGCACACTCAGCAGCTTTTACCTCCATTACAGTTTGGAGGTGTGGTTGGACTTACAGGAAAACAACTCGCTGCGATAACAGCAAATTAACACAGGGTGCTCCATCACACCAAACGCTAGTATCACTTTTTTTTTACTTCCACCGCTGCTCATCGACAAAGAAATGTTGGGAGCCACTTCAGTAAGCTGCACAGGCAGCACTTAAGCGAGGCGCTGATCCTCCCCACTTTAATATTTTAGTGTGATGGCAGGTTAATAACACTCTAAAAAGAGCTGCGTGACATTATGTTGATGCACCAGTTTGAAACAAAATGTAACCCGGCACAAAAGTCAGTTCATAGTGGGGTTTATTCAGATGCTTTCCTCCTGCCAAAATCAGTCAGTTATTTTTATTTTCCTTATTGTCTCCATGAACGTGTCTGTGCTCTGGAGTGTTCAGCAGAAGTGATGGCACCTCGCCTGCCCTTCAAAGTCTCCCACTGAATGTGATGTGAATTAATATGCCATATGATGGAAGCAGTACTTAGAGACATTTCTTCAGTGACCTCTGTCCTCTTCTTCATCGTCTGATGTGGAGCATTTTCTAGATTTTTGCTATAAATTCATAAAAAAGGTAGACTGAATATTTCGAGGGAAGAGGGGAGAGACTTGCAGTGTTGGATACAGCTGGATATCTCAGCAGATATAGTCATCCTCAGTGGATGTGTCAAAGGACAAGATGAGACAGAAGAGTTGTCCAAATATGTTATGCCAGCTGTGTGTGTGTGTTATTTGGCTAGTGAGTTGTCACTGTGGGTTTAGAGCGTTTTGCCAAGGACAAGTGAGGTTTCTCTGATGCTGTGTTTGTCTCTTTTCAAACACACACAGCCGGAGCAAATGAAAGACAAGTGAACACACAGAACATCACTTTCAGCATGTCTGGCAGAGACGGACAGGGTGGGAGCAACACTGATCAAACATACTCATGCACACAGAGCGCAAGGAGGCGAGGGTGCACCGTGAGGCACCGATACCTCACATGAGGACACAGTGAGACCCCGCAGAGGTGCAGCTTCACAGCTCACGAACGGGACAAGACACAAATATGCGTAATGAGCCTTTATAAGATACAACACTGGTGGACATAGGATTTTCCTCTTTACACAACACATAACATGGATAAACTTTTATTGTAGAGCCATAGTTTTTGCTTTATGTTTATGTACTAAGACTCACCTGTCAATGTCCAGACTCCTAAAGCTCCAACTGTGTGATATACATCAGTGACTTTTTAACAAGACACACCCTGGACACAGACACACACTTCTACATCCTGCCTCTCAGAGTTCAGGCAATGTGATACATCACAGAGCTGCAGCATGCCCAAGAGTCCCGTCTTCACAGGCTGAGTCTCCTCCAGCGGCTATATTCATTATTCATTGTCATTGAAAGTGTATCTACAGTAAACGCAGGGCAGCGTGGTCTCTAACTCGTCATCCTGGTGCTTGTTGCCTGTAACCTCTACGTTACGTCCAGCTCTACTGATTGTTCTGCAAAGCGATCAATAAGCGAGCGGAAGTTCAGAGCTCGCTTACTGCAAGCGCTCAGCTGGTGTGTCACCAGTCAACAAGCTTTAGGAAATCAGCTTTAGCAGTGACTCGATGGATATTCCTTTTAAAATAAAAAACACCTTCCCAGTAAATGTAAACAGACTGTGCCGTTCCAACTCTGAAATTAATGAAGTTGCTGAGAAACCATCCCTTCATTAACTCATATCATTATTGGAATATCTAAACCCTCTCATCTCATCTCATCGAGATAAATGTTGATCGATGTCTGTTCATGTTGCCTGAATGGGTGCATTTGTTCTTGAGTGTATTCAACATAATCTTTATTATATTTAATGAACTGTAGCAATCAATAGTGAAGTGTACTGTGTCTGGATGTGTGTACACACACACACACACACACACATGCAGGAACAAGATACAGTAAGTAATGGTATATAGATTTATTCAAGGCAGCATTGTGACTCCTACATGCATGTGAACAAAGCGGAATGTAACTCTAGGCATTTCTCTCGTTCTACAGTAGTAGTTGTATGAATCTCGTCCACAGAAGAAATCTGCAGGGCCCCCTGGTGTGACACGGGTCTGGTAGTGGAATAATGAGGAATTGAAGTTCTAAGCGTGAGCGTTTCTACAAGGAAACCATAGGAACACTGGAATCATAAAGTCCATTATTCACAGCCCGATGGTCAGCAGGAGAGCAGAGGAAGCAGTTCAAACATCAGCAAGGTAACAGCAGGCTTGGAAGTCTGCAATCAAAGCGCAGGTATTTGGCCCGCTGGATCTAAACTGTGGCTGCAGAACATCGTTATAGCGAGGTGGGATTGACGTCAGGTGCAGCGGACAGAAAGGAAAGTGTTATTTATGTGGCACGAGACTCACACTGTACACGTTCCTTCCAATAGTTTCACAGTCAAAATCTGTTACTGCTGCAGAGGATGAAATGAAAGAAATCCAATAGAAAACAGGTACAAAAATAAAATGGCTCTATCCCACACAGGCATGCATCAGTCGATCAGAAACAGGAAGACACTAATTCACTGTGTTCCCCCACTCCACCCTCATCTGAGATGTTATCTTCCAGCTTGTGACTGACTGAACAAATCCGATCCATGTAATCAGCAGTGTGTGGGAACAGGAGTGGCTGGAAAATAAGCCGGGCTGCAGCATGGTTTCAGAGGGTGTCTACAGAATTAGGACAGGAGATAAGTTCATTCTATTATTGTTTGTAGCTAAAGCATACACTTCAGTTTGAATGTTGAATCACGTCTGCTTATCTGCTTTTTCCAGAGCTTCAAGCCAATGACGATGTAGAAATGTGTCAAACACACTCACATGACACAGTCCGCATCTTCAGTGGAAGTTTACATCACATCCTGATAATAAAGTCGGTGCCTAAGACATAACTATAAATACTTATTTTTATACCTACGTATATGATTGACATACCAACCTTTAAATGAGTCATTTCATACATGTATGACTACAAATATTTTTGTCAAAGTTTATCAAAATATAACAAATATAATAAGAAATGAGTCAATCACACACTAGACTAAATGCCGAATGTATGTTGCTATTGATTCATCATGAAAAAACTCAAACACAGATATTGCACATAGAGATACAAAATAAAACCAAAGTTTTTTTATGTATGCACAATAAGACGAACAAAGAAAATTACAACACGGGAAGCAGATAAGTGTGAGAGCAGCAACAAAAGTAGGAATAAATATTAAAAATAAATTAATTAGCGTTCCAACACTGAAACAACTGGAAGCCATCGTTGTTAATTGATGCTCATTTATTTACCAAAGAGCTGAGGGGAGATGATTATAATTACTACGTCTCCTTTGCTTCATCTTCCTCGTCTGACTCATATCTCTCTTTTAATTTGATGCTATCAATCTTTTTCCAGCTGTTTGTTGTTTATCACCCCGCCCCACCCACATCTTTTTTTTGTAGCTGTCTCTGAATCTCCTCATTTGCAATTTGGCTCGTTTCTCCTGTTCTTTACATCTTTGCGATGGTTGCTCAGCGGAAGAAAGCTCCGCTCAGCGTGAGATCGACTCATTCTGCGGTAATTATTTATTACGGCAGCTGAGACTTCTCCCTTCTCGTGCACAGTTTTGCCTTTTAATGAAACTTAGATGTGACTTTGATATGCGGCCATGTGTGTGTTTGAATGATGACTTTTAAAAATGGCTCCTGTGACCTTTGTAGCTGATACCAACCAGCCCGGGGCATCACATTTCAAAAAGAGAACCTCAGGACAAACACCTACTGTATCATGAAACTAAAATGCCATTAAAAGCCATATATGTTTCTCCAGCTCTCGTGAAATAAACGTTTCATCTTGTCACTTTGTGACAAAGAATCTACTGTAAAAGAAAAATCTCTAGACACTTTCTCCCGAACGTTATCGCTGAATTAAAGTTGCAGGTTCCAGGCAGCTCTACCAACGCCTCTTGAACTTGGCCTGCAGCAGCGTTTTACTGACACGACGCCTTTCCTAGCTATCCCTTTAACTCGTTTTGCTCCTGGTTGCTGAGTTATTGGCGTATTAGAGCTAACAGACAACTGTTGAATTGAAAACTGAGCATCACTGATTCACATCAACATACATGTGGTATGAATCTTGCTTTTATGGCTAATCCTTTAATGTTTCTAACCACCTCATCCACCCTAACAAGCAGTGAGATGTGTCTGTTATAGCTGTCAGAAGCGAAGGATAGTTATTATAACATAATCTAATGAACTGCCACTCTGCTCTCTTCTCTGTCTTATGGATCCAACATAAAGCAATCCCAGCAGACTGAATCCCATATTTATCACAGGTGTAGATGTGGAAAGTTTCTAAATTAATAAGTAGTTAGAATCGTTATTGACACCTGCAATTCAATAAAATGTATAAAAATGCATGCGTGTGAGGAGAAGTTTCATATTTGCTTTAACTTTCTGCTGTGAGGGGATGTTTGAACAAAGTTCTCCGACTCAGAATCACAGAATCACAGATCATGTGTTTTTTTGTTTTGCATTTTTTTTTACTTATTTGCTGCAGTTCACTGTAGAAGAAAATGAAAAGAAATATGCCCCTGCTCTACTGTCCTGACATTTCATTACCATTTCAGTTTACATCCATTTACACAATAATTGATTTTAATTGCGACAAGAAAACATGCTGAACAACATTCAAGATCAATGAATACACACAGTTGTGTGAAACCATTGCAATAAACCACAATCAGTAACTAGTTCTGTATTTCCTGGATTCTGCTTATTAAGGAGCCCTCACCAAAAACAGCAGCTACCGCTGTGAACATTCACACACCCATGTACTGCACTGATTTGACGACGACAGGCAATTATAGAGAGAGTGGTTCTGTAGGAGAGACGAGCACAGACAGATGGTATGTGTTTTGTATAAGCTGAGGCGTGGGCTAACATCCTGTGCTATTAGCGTGTGTGCCAGTGTCCCCATACCTTTGTCAGCAAAAATGTGGGAAATCACATTGAAAGGTAATATGGAGGAAACAGACAAACATCGCTATGACACCGTAGCTTTGACATCTCTGCAAAAAACTTTCGCACAAGTGCATTCTAAGACTTCTTTAAATGATCCAGGAAGATTTATTTGTCTCAGGATTGTGGTCACACATTAAAAGGAAATGTCAACTGATGGTAGGAGGCAGAGGATTCGTAAAGAGAGGTAAATGTAGTGTTTTATGACCTATAGGATTCAAGCCTCACTACACAGTTCAGACTGGTTGAGCAAAGTGCTCCATTAGCAGCGCAGCTATCAGGTCGGTAAAAATGCTGTGCTTCACTGACACGAGGACTCGTCTGGATACATTTAAATGGATAAAATAAAGCTGGCAAATCCAATCTTCATTTACTGTCCTCTACTGCTGTTTGTCCACCTCAGCGACAGCTCGGGTGGACGGAGCATTCTGCCAGAAGACCTGACCTGTGTTTCACAGTTAGTCGGCTTTCAGTTATGGATAGCAATATAAAGCCACTGAAGTTAAATAAAAGATAAAGCTGGGTATCGTCAGCAAAGCAGCGACAGCATCATGAAAACGAGAGTGAACTAAGAACCGTCCTCTGTAGGACACCACAAAGAATACATATTTTATGTGACTGAAAGATGATCATTTGTGGTTCGACAGATACAATTTTATGTAAAATATCAATGTAGAACAAACATGAAAGTAATAAGATGGCAACCACAGAAACCACAGGACTGTTGTTCCTCATACTGTATGTTACACTAAGTCAAAATGTCTCAGGTGTCATGAGACACGTTTGACATGTTCAGTACTGTTGGAAAAATGGAAATGACAAAATGGAATTGGAAGTAAACATAGAAATATGTCTGATTACACAAAGCCTGATAGTGAAACACACTGTCCAAATGAAGAAAGAAGTTAAAGAGAGATGTCTTTAGAGCAACTTTGCAATCACTCCCTAGCTTTAAAAGGGTTAGTGCCATTTTTCTATGCGTCTACCATGAAAACAGACAACAACAGAAAACAGAGACACACACAGAAGGAATGTATAGAATGCAAAATGTGTGGACAACTGATTTTCTAAATGAGTTTGTCATCAGCTCCACCCACAGTGGACTCTGTTTCCTCCACAGTAAGACTTACACAGTCTTATTCCGTTAATGCCATTACAGGCAATTCACACCACACATTCCGCTTAATCCCCGGTACCTGGATTGTGACTTAATTATGATGCATATATCACGGTGGTAAATATGTGACATTTTCACTGTCAGGAATACAGAAACTTTCCCAAACGCTCTTACTCGTGTCCCAGAAGTGTGGCTAAACTATATTGTCTATCTGAGAAAATGAGAAGAGGGGGGGGGGGGGGCGCAGACAGGAAAGGCAGAAGGGAGCTACATGGAGTGTAAAGATAAGATAAGGAGGGAGTTTGGAAAGAAGGAAAGAACTGAAGGATGGGATGAGGAAGGGTAATTAGGGTGGGATGTGGAGGGCCAACGGGGAGCTGCTTGACAATAACTGTTGTCTTTTTTAAGGGTAGGGAGACTAAAAAATGGTTTCATGGTATCGACTTTACATTCACCACACAAGACAGACTGAATGGTCAAAGAGGAAGGAGGGAAGGGAAATTTATAATGCAGGTATGAGACTATAAAAGGAGGAGATAAGGGAACAGAGTGAGGGATGAGGAGGAGGGGAAAGGCATTATGGGAGCACTTGTTAAACAGCCCCAGATACAATACTCTGAAGACAAGGGGAAGTGGCCTATTTTTAGTTACCAGAAGATATTTATTCAGGCTGCATATCAGGTACCTGAGCATTCAGATTGGCTAAATGCAGTTCCAACCTTATTTGTCTAAATGTAAAACACTTTCAGCTTTACCCTTGAGCCACCTCCACCACACAGCACTAACAGACAGACAAGCTTGGTGTGAACATACTGACGCAAAGATCTTCTGTCTTCAGCAGTACTGTTGTCTCCTATATTAAGCACACAAACATTTCTTTATGCAGAATTCTTCTTCTGTACACTTGTTTTGATAGAGATAAAAACAGCACATTCACCTGTATAGAAACAATATATTTTCAGGTGGTTTAAATGGTCCAGCCTAAATCTCCCATTGCAAATCTTTCAAACTTCAGCAGCTATAAGCTGATGCTGTCTACTTTGACCACAAGAAAAGAAGATTCTAATGCTCAAGTATAAAACCAAATGCGTGTTCTGCATCAGCTTCACGTTATCAGTAGCGTTCGACACTCTCTGAGATAGTTCATGGCGTCGACCTTCAAGGTCACTGTTACCAGCTTTGCAGCAGCGGCTGTGTTAAGAATAGCATTTGTTATGGGATGTTTTAATGTTTTTTGATCCCAGAGGACCGAAGCGCCGCAGTGGCAGCAAACACAAGAGACCTAACTGTTGGAGTTTATGTCTTTTACTTCAGTTTGAAATCTCATAAAGTTTGGGAAATGTGTATTATATTATATAATAAATACACTGCTCATAAAATGAACAGAATACTTTGATAACACAGATCTCTAGATCTCACATGCTGGATATCCATAAGGATGTGGAGTGTGTTAGGTGTTGTATGAATGCCTGACAATGTCTGCATCATCCTTCATCCTGCAGGAACTGCCTGCATTCTCTGGCGCCATCCTGTTCCCCCTTGCACAAATGAGGAGATACCGGACCTGCTGGTGGGCTAAAGACCTCCAACAGCCTTGTCCAGCTCTAATAGAATAACGTGGTGTCGTGTGGGGCGCAGCAAACCTTCTTGCCTGTCTGTGGCTTCCACCGGTTAAACAATTCCTGTTTTGGGGTTGTCTCATTGCTCCTTTTTTGTGCAGCTGTGGTTCATTTCAATGACAGTGATTACCAACGACCGACCGACTGACATACTGACACTTTAATGATTCCCAAATAGGGATCCTCCTCTCCATCACTTGCTCTAAAGGTTCCCAGCACAAAGCCAGCCGTCCTGATCAGTTTGTTCAGTCTCTAGCTCTGATGCTGCTGCTCCAAATTTACACAGACTATAGACAGACCAAAACATTGTGCAAATGTGAATCTGTAAAAGGAGAAACAATGGAAAGGAAGAAAACAACGGCCTGGCAGTCTTTAAATATTAAACAAGGGGAGAGAAAGCTTCACAGAAAACAAAGGGGATATCTGAGGTGAAGTATGTTTGTGTGGTCATGTGTGTATGGGCTTTTTTTGTTACCTCTTTCTGAAAAATCCTGCAATAAATGTCCAATTTCAATATCACAGATCAATGTTCAAACAACATCCACAGAAAGTCGTCTAGAGAGAGAGAGAGAGAGAGAGAGAGAGAGAGAGAGAGAGAGAGAGAGAGAGAGAGAATGAGATTAGATTAAGTGCTTCTTTATTGATATTTCATAGAGCAGGTCATGGATAAAGTGCAGCAAGAAACAAAATGAGGACAATTGAGATGAAAGGGACAATTATTTACCAATCAAAATGACACTGCAAAACCTAATTCAATTTACTTCCCTTTGTGTACAGGTTCTGAAGCATCTCATACTGGCAACACTAATTAGATCCTCTTCAGCCCTCGTGTGCTTTGTTTTGGACTTGTTTCTTTTTTAAACTGTCTGGATATTGATAACTTAGGTTGGAACTTAAATTAAATAGCAAATACATATGGAATAAATCCCAGTTAATTCAGTCTGATTCACTGGAATCAGTTTCTTTCACATTCATTTTCAGTGAATTTCAGTTCATAACTGAGGACTCTACATCCACAGTATTCAAGATCCTTTTTTTGTCACATGCATAGCATAGTAGAACATCCAGTGAAATGCACCCTGAACCCCTTTTGTTGGTGTAATGGTGTTTTATGTGTGGTGCATCCAGAAAAAGTATGCTACCACATTGTTTTAAGTTTGGAACCGATTGGGAACATGGGCAGGCATCTTCTTGTCTGTATTTTTTATTTTATATATGGTATAGCTTAATTTTAAGGAAAAGCGTAATTTATGTAATAAGGTGCTGACAAGGGAAAATAATTAGTGTTAAACGTAAGTGGAACCATTGTTCTGGTGTGCGTTGCCCTAGGTCTGCCTTCAGACGAGATCTGGACATGGAAAGTAACGCACCGGTGTTTGATGTTCTGTTCGTTAAACTATTATTTCAAGTCATATGGTATGTAATATGTAACGTATGGTATGTTCTGGTTTAGGACTTGAGTGGCCAGAGGATAGAAGCTCCTTTTGATTCGCTCCTTTTTGTCTGTGATGATGCAAAACCTACTGTCTGATTGCAGAAACTGAAACAGTCCATTACTGGGGTGGAATAAGTCCTTAAATACTTGAGCTGTTTTTACGCTCTGCCGTTCTGTCCGTGAGAAACACCAAAAATGAGTCTGGCACAGTCAGGGTCAGCAATGTCTGAGTGCCATTGGAAAGTAACGTTGGTCCTTACATTGTCCAGTTTGTTCTCCAGATTCCAGGAAGATACTAGCCAGTGGTGCACGGTACTGCCCGCTGTCTCAGCCTCTTTTGGACATCAGCATGCGTCCTCCGGCCTTTCATTGTTCTACGTCTCAGCCGTTCATCCCGTCTATGTTGTTGTCTGATCCACGCAGTATCTCAGTCAGAAACTGTGTGTCCAGAGATGGTACTAATGTTGAAAAGTGTTCTGTAATCATAAACTATAATATCAGCTGACTTTGGTGAAACAGAACAATAATAAATAACAAACTAAACAGGAGCGGTGGTCGGGAAGGCATCTGGCCATGGCTGCGCTGTGCATTACTGATGTAACAGAGTTTAAATAGTTCAAGAAAAATATTTAAAATGATGAAAGAAGCTGATGATTCTGGCCAGAGATGATCTTCTGTGGTCCTTCCTTGGGGGTGGGATAAAGAAGTACAGAGAGGACTTAGATAAAAACCTGCTACAAAGTGCACGTGACGTGAGACTGGGACGACAGTTCACCTTTGAGTACACCAGTATCCCAAAGCAACACTGGAGAGGCTGTTCTTAAACTAAAGCTGTAGACAACACAAAGTAACAGAAGATCACGTTCTTCTCCTTCTAATGAGTGGCCTCTTATGTGGCAAATGAATAGTAGCTATAATATCTCCAAAATACTGAAATATTGTGATGGGTTGGTGGTAAAGCATAAGAAGTGCAGTAGTGCCTAATCCTTTTCCCCCCTCCCCCTAACGCCCATGCTTTTACTGTTTATTTTAGTATTATGAATATGCCTCCTGCAGGAGTGATTTTATATCCAGTTTAATATCTTGGTTTGTTTACATATTTATTAAGGTTTCTTTGCTTGAATTCTCTCTTTGTCACGATCCCGCCCTGATCAACCTGCCTTCCTGTTGTGTTTGATGTTTGAAGGCCGCACTCTTGTCCTGCTCTGCATTTGGGTTCACCATTTTCTACATGAATGTGACAGTTTCAACTGAGTGTCCACCAAGTACCAACATAAAAAAGATATTTTAAAAACACAAAGACAGAAAGAAGTGTATTTACTGTTCAACTTAATGTACTTTAGTAAAGCTTTTTACCAAGATGGACAATTACAGTATTTTAATAAAAATGTCTCTAATGGAAAAATTATCAGTTCCTTCAGCTCACTTTGACATAAAAGGCTGTAGGAGAGACAAACACAAGATGTTGTTAATTTTTAATAACTGCATCTCTAAAACAATAAATTGAAAAAAATTATAGTAACAGCCTCATAAAGCATTTTTTCTTGTTTGCTTTTATTCCTCTCTCCAGTGAAATGTGCGCATAGTTGAGAGTTCCTATCATTTCCCCAAACTGAAGTTGCCTCTCAGTGCTGACTATTAAATAATCATATTGTTAGTAAGATACAATGCGTTTAAATTTAAATGAACATGTATCACATGGAAGTTGATGAATTTCCTGTTTCTCAAGCATTTTTTCTAGCCTTTATCAAAATACCAGCAGCACTTTTTCTTTGGTATTATTAACATGCACAAAATTCCAAATACATTTTCAAACTGGGAAGTAAATGGAGCATTAGGGAATATTTGGACGTTGCCACTCCATATGTCTCATTCTGAAAATGACTAAATAAATCTGTGACAAAAGCTACCTCAAATGAGACAGTAAAAGAAATACAATGAAAATAACATTTTCCCCTATTTCCTAGAATGGCAAAGAAACATACTGGGTATTAATAACAAAAGTTTGGAGTAATACTCAGAAACTGGGACACTGGTGTCTGTGGGTTTGTGGCAGAAACTGTCTATCATCACAATAAGTCACAGTTGTACCTAAGTGACTAAGCAGTACGGTGAATACAGAGAATTTACGTCAAATAAAATCTTTGACTGAAGTTCAGACAGTGGTGACTAAGACTTGAATCAAAAAGGTATGAAGTGGGAGGATATTGAGTGATTAACGCTACACGGATGAACAAAATACACAACAGAGGAAAAATAATAATAATAATAGGTCACTGCTGTGTTTGGTGTTGGGGGGGGGGGGTGCAGCATGACTAAGGTAAGAGTCACTTGGGCTTTAGCAGTGACAATGTGTCATTTGCCCACTAACACTTAACAAGAAAGTCCATTTGCAGTTGACTCAGCTTCCAGATGAACAATACTGGCTTTGCAAAGTTTCAAGCCAATTCACATATTATATTATGTTAATATATACCAACAATGATCCAGCTCAACCCTCGCTGCTACAAACTGAAGTAAATCAGAGGTGTGCAGCTCGTTACTGTACTGTTGAATGTATGTAACAAGGCAAAGTTCCCTGGGATTATAAGAACGTGCCATTAGAGTTGAACCAGACGAGGAAGCAGTGAATAACAAAAGCTGTGGTTACAGCTTTCAGACATATGATCTGAACTGACCTAGATTGTATTTGGACTTTCGCCTGTTCACACATTTGTAATATTTTTTTTGGTTCGATATCGAGCTTAGTAAAACTGAAAATACAAATGGTGGCATTTTCCTGCAGGATACCATCTATATTAAATAACTGCAAACCCTGAAATCAGTTTCACAGCTCAACAGCTGCAAGATGTCAGATAACGTGTTCTTTGTCCCGTTGTCTGTGTATGTGAGAGTGTGGCTGGCATTGCTAACTCTGTACAGACCAGTTTTTCAACATTGTAGTGAAGACTGCATAGTGATGACATTTTCCCAAGTCGTCACGACATAAGACTAAGGGTTAAGGGGCTATGTGTTTTTTGGCATTTCTGTATATGTGTTTGCTTTTTTTTTCTATCTGTAGTTCAGTTTCATGTTTAGTTTAAGTATTCATTTTCTGTTTCCTGATGATCCTGTTTTCTGGTTATATTGGCCTACATTACCCATAACCCCTTTGTCACCCTCTGGACCACTCACTTTCGTGTTTAATGGACTACAACTCCCAGCACCCCGGTTAACTCTGGCCCATGCTCTCGATCATCCTCATCTGTTGCAGCTCTCTCTAATCAACCAACCTGGACCACACCATGTTAACCCTGCTCCGTCTGTTATACTTGCTCAGATTATCTCCCTGTTTCATCTCCCGTCTTCTCCTACTGTGTAATGTCTGCCGTGTGTCGCTTTGTCCTGTGTTTCTCTTCTGCGTCTGCTACCCTGGTCACCTGTCACCTACTTTCAGCACTGTAAGTTTGGTTTGGACTGTCCGTTAATGATTTGGTTACTAGTTCACTTAGTTCAGTTATTTTCCTGTCTGCTGCTGGTTCCATCTGGGTTTTGGTTGCTAGTTCATTTGTTATTCAGTTTCATTTGTATTTGTTTATTTGGGCTTTTCCTCCTTATGAGTGATTTTCTGTATGCAGTCTTTCATGTTGACCTTTTCACAATTAATTAATTCCTTATTTGTAACCTCCCTTAGTTAGTCTGCGTTTGTGTCCTGATTCCTCCACCCCCCCCCCGACACCTTCCCATAGCTTGGTAATACATATAAAGCCACATTTATAGTATAATACATTTGTAAGCTAAGTGAAAATGACGTCTGCTTAAATCTCATTGGTATGTTTGAATTTCAACAACAACAACAAACAGCATGCTTTGTACGCTTGAGTGAGAATCTTTTGTAACAGGAAGGTCACGTGATTCAGACAGTCAACAGTACCAGTAACATCATTAATTAAATGCCAAACATTGCTATGCAGCTCTTAACAGAACAGAAACATACAAGACAACACTGAAGTTGTAATATACTGTGAATGAAAGATGTTTTAATGGAACACAGTGGAGTGATTTTGACAGCTGTTGTTCCAGGAGCAAACATTTGGATTTATAGCTGAACATATATATATATATATATATATATATATATATATGCCGACAGGTCGAACTAGCGCTAAAACTACTCTGACTCAATAAGAGCTCCTGTTTTGAAATGTATGCTAAAATGATTTTCCTGACTTTAACTTGACACGGATCTTCTCAAAAAATGTCAGGTAGAATATAAAACTAGATTTACTATATGATTTACTTGAATTATAATTACCATTGCAAACGGAACGTTCCCTGCTCACAGCTTATTCCTGATGTCAGTTCATTTAGGTAAACATACACCAACAGCATGAGCAGTCTCACTGCTCTGACTGTGGCTATTCAACCCCCTACTCGTCAAGCTGTGATGCACCGTGTTCTGACACCCGTCAGTCACAGCCACCATTTGTTCCCTCTGCTGACCCTCAGTCCACCACACTGTCAAAACCACCAGGTGGCTGATGTATGAAATCGCCAAATGCCCCACACTTCATTTAAAAAGCTCATACTAGACAAGACCCAAATTCCTTTGGGAGCTAATCAGTAGCACAAGCATGGAAGCTATGATGTTTTTTATCATTTTGTTAGAAGAATTCAGTTTCTGAGCTCCTGAAATTTAATTGTCGTCTGAAGTAAACTGAACTGACTGAGGTGAGGCAGGAGAAGTACTGGCACTGCCACTATAAGTGGACTGTGATATTTACCACCAGGTTAAGTGGAGGTGAAAGCTGAAGCTTTCGAGCTGTCGGGCTGTGACTGTGAGACAGACAGAATACGCGTGTAGTTAGACAGAGAGGTTGATGAGGGTCTAAAGGTCAGTGTGAAAGTCTGACCTTCAGTCTAAATATTCCTGCTGGCATTTACACTGAGACTGACACACATGCAAACACACACTTCTTTATTTTGGTATGCAACAGCTCTCCAGGAGACGGTATAAACAGTGAGCGCTACCTATAATGGGGTCAAAGTAACCTAATTACTGCAGAGAATGACTCCAAGGATACTGGGTTTAAGATGTGTCTTATTTTGCATTAAGCATAGAAAGAAAAACAAAAAAACAGTTTCACAGTGTGAAATGCAGTTTGAAAGGCCAAGAAAAAAATAAAGAAAACAAAAGCTGGAGTGATATTAATATTTTTTGACAGGCTCTCAAGTAATTTCCCAGAACTGTGCTTTTCCAGGATGGCAGATTGTATTAAACAACTATACATTATTTATGCCTTGACAGCAATGACAAGAGCAATCACATTTCTCTGACAACAGTGTGGAAGTAAGACACAGTAACAAAGTAAATATCAGTGCTGTTAGATAGTAGAGCCCCTAGCTGTGTAAGTCAACAGAAGGAATTCTGTTCATGGGTTATTTGACTGTTTCCGTGGATTCTGTGAGATTCTCAAGAGTACGCTTACTACATTTCAATTATAATATGTTTGTGCAAATGCAAATGTGCTTATACACATCATTGCATCATATGTGTGAGTGTGTGGGGGCACTGGCTTCGTGTTTTCTCTGCTAAATGGGAACGACTAAATGATGACATTCATTAATATGGGAATAATAGTACATGCAAATCAGCAGGTACCTTAAGGACAATTTTAAGGAACACTGCAGGCACACATTGGTGAATAAGGCCCGGTGTTATTCTACCATTTGTTTAATGAAGCAGAAATCCAAGCGATGTTCAGTTGCTTACATGGCTTTGGTCTTAAATAAGACTGAGAGGGGTTTTTTTTGTAATCAGTACTTCGTATCAATAGTCCAGAGACGACAGCAGAGCAAAACCAAGTAACTCATGAAATTGGAGAAACTTCCAAAGCTCAGTTTCTTCTGACTGTTTGCATCTTTCTGCTAATTCAGTCTGCTTTCTGAATCTGAATCTGAATCTTTCTATAAAAAGAAAGTCCCGTTCTGCCTGTGTACATACACCTTGATTCATTTATAGCCGCCTGGCACTTTTTTTTTTATTCCATGGTCACAACACTTTAAGTCCATGCTTGTCTATTTACAGCAGTTGTTTTTGATTATCTAAAATGCAACTTAATTTACTGTTGCACTGCAGGGTAAGTAGCTGTGGATAAAAGCATAATTTAAATGCTGTAAATGTAATGATAATGTCCTTATACATATCAGCTATCATTAACTAAACAGTGTTGCAAAAGTGGAGCAGCAGCCAAAGACAATTGTCCATTTGTCGTGCGTGGTTTTCTGCAAGATGTTTAGGTCGTATTAAATGTTAAATAGGCTACAGACCTTCATTCTTAAATAAGATGGCTGATTAACAGTAAACAGTGTGAAGCTTTCTCTGCAGTTTAATATTATTCTAAGTGGTATTAACTTTATTTAACTTCTATTGCTCTTGTTATTAGCAGAGGGTAATGAGGTCAGTGTGTTTCTTTAGGTATAGTGTGCTATTATTTTATTAAGGATCATCTCTTATAGTTTATTTCTAATATTTTTTCAGTATTTTTTATGGATCTCTATGGGAGTCAGTAATTAGTGTGTAATGTATGCTGTCAGTCACTAGATGGAACTGACGAAGAATGGCCTTCTCATCTCCAACCCCATGGGGCAAAATGTATATTGACTCAAACTGAAATGTTCTAAAGTTAACACAGAGGAATTGGATTATGTAACCCCTCCTATACAAATATTACCAGTTTTACTTTAAACTCAAACCATCATTTGTTGGGATTTTGACTTATTTTCCAATATCACCACTGCTGTTCATCAGGCATTTTGTCAGTGGATTCTCAGTGTTGAACTGTAAGAGTGTGTGTTAGCACTCAGCATCTGTCTCTGCAATGCAATTCCTTTGTCATGCCAATGATAAACAGGAATCTAGGAGGACTGTTTCATCAGTCACTTAAAATATACAAATTGTTTAAATGAAGAGTTTACATCCTCACACTGACCCAGTGTTGTAAAAATAGCTGGGGTTTCTGAAGGACAGATCCAACACCAAATTGCTTGTTTGTCCAAAAGCCCTTTATATCTTTTAAATTATAAATATTAATTTACAAAATATATACAATTGAAAATATAATCAGAACAGAAGCATCTGTGTGTCTGCTTAAGCATTCCATTATAACTAAAATTAATCCATTAAATTTGATGTGACTGACCGCTCGGCTCTCCAAGTCTAGTTAGGACGTTACATTGGACTGACAAGATTGAAATTGCATGTTCCCCAGGTGCCTGGGAATGATCCGTAAACCGTGTGCCTATGTGAATAACAATATAACTGTCAGGAACCTGATGCCCATCTCATAACACTGGTTCCCCCTCTCACCTGTAGCAAATCGTGCGTCAGACTTTTCATTTGAAAAATGCTTCTTGAGCTTAAATTCAGTTTAAGTATTTCACTATCGAAGACAGTGCTGGCGTCCCTCTCCGTACACATTGATGCTGTAAACCAGAGACTAATGATTGACAAGTAACATATGAACAACACATCTCACATTTATATATTCAGCGCCACACCTAACTAGAGATGGGACTGAACTTTTATCACGCAACATATATCAGTATTACTAGCTGGCGTGAGAGTGCAAATTAATATGTATGAAATGCATTACTTGATGATGTAAATATGTCAAAACACTGCACTAGCAGAGGGTCGATGCAAGTTATGCTGTGGTGTCAAACTCTCTACAGATACATACTTTCATATTTAACACCTAGTTTGCTGTTGCCCGTCATGTTAAGTTAGTATGTGCCAATGCAAGTTGAAAATACTGTAGATCATCTTAAGTACACTGAACAAAAATATAAACGCAACACACGTTTTTGCTCCCATTTGTCATGCGCTGAACTCAAACATCTGAAAATGTTACTACATACACAAAAGACCCATGCCCACAATAAAAGGTCACCCTGAAATGTGCAGTTTGATCAAACAGCACAGTGCCACAGATGTCGCATCCTTCGAGGGAGCGTGCCATTGGCATGCTGACTGCAGGAATGTCCACCAGAGCTGTTGCCCGTGAAATGAATGTTCATTTCTCTACCATTAGCCATCCCCAAAGGCGTTTCAGAGAATCTGGCAGTACATTCAACTGGCCTCACAACCACAGGCCACGTGTAACCACACCAGCTCAGGCTCTTCACATCCAGCATGTTCCCCTCCAGGAGCGTCTAAGACCAGCCACCCGGACAGCTGCAGCAACAATCGGTTTGCATAACCAAAGAATTTCTGCACAAACTGTCAGAAACCGTCTCAGGTAGGCTTATCTGCTGCTCGTCGTCCTCATCGGGGTCTGGACCTGACTGCAGTTCGTCGTTGTAACCGTGAGTGGGCAAACACTCACATTCGATGGCGTTTTGCACGTTGGAGAGGCGTTCTGTTCACAGATGGGTCCCGGTTTCACTGTTCAGGGCGGACGGCGTGTGGCGTCGTGTGGGTGAGCGGTTTGCTGATGTCAGCGTTGTGGATCGAGTGGCCCATGGTGGCGTTGGGGTTCTGGTATGGGCAGACGTATGTTATGGACAGCAAAACTTTGCACATTTCAGGGTGGCCTTTTATTGTGGGCTGTCCAACGCACACCTGTGCAATATTCCTGTTGTCTATTCAGCACCTTGCCAGGCACACCTGTGAGGTGGGATGGATTATCTCGGTAACACATGTAGACAGATTTGGGAACAATATTTGAGAGGCATGGGTCTTTTGTGTTTGTAGTAGAATTTTCAGATGTTTGAGTTCAGCTCATGACAAATGGGAAAAACAAAAGCGTTTATATTTTTGTTTGCCTCTAGAACTGTAAGAAAAACTGTAATACCAAGAGTTAGGTAACAAAACATTTGGTGATCCTTGTTTTGGGAGGAGTAGGAGTTAAAACTGTCAGGCAGGTCGAGCAGGCAAATTGCCAGCTATTAGTGCATGGCCTCATCCATCAGTCTTGCATGTTTACAGCAAGCCCAAACTTTTCTTCATGTGTAAGTACAATATAATGCCTACCCTCATCTGTGTATCTCACAATGGTGTATGGCTTTCTCTAATCTTTCCTCTCATTTCAAACAACAGGCCAATCCCTCCTACTTACTGCTCACTGGTCATGGCTGAGCATTCACCTGGTTGCTCCCTTTCCCCTGCTGCTCATTCCTGATAATTAGCCACTAGTATTCAAACCAGCCTGCTTCTCCTGGCCGTGGCTCTTACACCAATCCATACACGTTGTGCATTTAAGCTATGTGGTTTGCAATCACAAATACAATTGACACAAACCTTTGTGCCTAATAAATACATCTTAGCATGCTTATACAGAAAACAAGCCGTTGTGTAACAGGGGAAGCTATCATGGTTAAACCAATAATTTAGCACAGGTAACACCAGTGGAATTGTCCACAAATTTATCCAAACACAAATTTTTGAGAATTGTCATGACCTTTAAAACTATAGCTTGTCAAACATTATTTTAGTAGCAGCATGCAGTTAAAAGCCAGAATCAACGAACAGCCTGGCAGCAACAGAAAGATATACCCTTCTAAATATTTTTGAGCAGGGCTCTGATCAACAAACAGGACAATTATTTTTGCTTGATTGGTAAATTCCAAAGCATTCTTATATATTCTAGTAACTACAAATGCCTGAAGAGCTGAATGTCTTTGTGGGGATGGGCAGAGTGGAGCAAACTGATTTGTATCTCGCTATCCTGCCTTGATAACCCTAAATGTGCAGATTGTAGCTTTAATATGCATCTTTCAGGGTCCAAGGTCCCTTAACTTTCTTTTCTTTAAAACAAAAGCAACAAAAGCGGTAGGTTATAAGGTAGTCAGTGAGAAAAAAACAAAATGACCAACATGGAAAGACTTTCACACAAACAGCAACGTAAAGCTTTTTGTTGTTAGAAGGAAGATATGTTAGAGGAGCTGACATTAGCTGACTACAAAGGCACAACCCCATCAAAGACAATGATACACAAAGAAACATCAGTATAAAGCTTATTAAAAGAGCTGGAGACGACATGTCAAAAACTCTAGCATATACAGTATTTTCCATTTGCATTGTTATCGAACTACAAAATCCATGGTTTAAGTCACTGACATCAGATTGAAACAACAAGCAATTTTCTGTTTTACAGCACGTCTGCTCTGTTTTCAGTTAGCCAGAGTAATTGGCACATGCTATGAGGGACCAAGCTAAAAGCAACAGGAAGATTTTGGTAGATGAGTTAGTTATATTTATCCGGAAAACTAGAAAAAAAATAAACAGCAATGCACAACAAAATACTGGGCCCATACATATAACTAGAGTTAATCCATAAAAGAGCAAACAACATAAAGCCACATTATATACTGACAGACTGGGCCATTGTAAAACAAAAAGCAAAGACAGTAATAAACATTGCTACATAAACAATAAATACAAACAAATCAGATCAACAGGTTTATTTAAACACGTCTGCTGCACAAAGCTTGAGTCTTGAATTGGTAAAGAAATTGTTTGGTCACAATGATGTTTTCTTTTATTTGGCGTAAAAAAGGAGAAGCCCTCAACCCAAAGAACACCATCTCCACAGTAAACGGCACCATGAAAAAATACATGAGAATTCTCAACGACAACATCAGGCAGTATGCAGAGAAACTTGGCCTTGGGCACCACAGAACATTCCAGCATGACAATGATCCAAAACACAGCCAAAGTGGTGAAGAAATGGTTAGCAGTTCATCCCACTCACTTGCTTCTCCTGGTAGCAATAGAGCTCTCCCCTTGATGCTGACTGGTATGGCGAGAACAAGGGGGTCAAAGAGCGTGTTTATAGTAGATGCTCTGTTTGTTGTCTGTTCTGTTGACCTTTCTGCGAGTGAATAGTTTCTCATCTGCAGGTACGTGAAATGTGAATGTGTCTTGAGCTATGTCCCAGCAGATTCCCAAGCTTATCTGCATACGTGGAAACTCTGTGCTGAGGTGTAGATCTTATAGTCCACTTACAAGATCTTCGCGAAGATATGCTGTTATTACTGTTAGGCTATTATCTTCTGCAGCCAGAGGTTCAAGGCTTCAAGTAACTCTTGAGTATGTTTCAGCAGACTGGTGGCTTCCACCACAGTAGGGACAGACTTATGGCCATCATCAATGTAGAAAAGTCTTTTGATAAAGTGTTTGACCTGTTGACCCTCTTGGGTTTCACACTTCTGAGCTGCCTTCCTGAGGCCAATGATGGCCACGGCAAGAGAGGGGATATTCCCACACCACAAAAAGCACAGAAAGTTCCTGTGGTCTACACAGACAACAAACCAATTAAACATTTGTTGAATATCTGCAGTTACCGCCATTAACTCTTACCTGAAACAGAGAACTCCCACCAGGGTGTTATTGAGATTTGGACCTATAAGCAGCACATCGTTCAGGGACACACCTTGATACTTAGCGCTGGAATCAAACACCACTCTGATGTTGCCTGGTTTTACCGGATGATAGGCACTGAAGAAGGACAGATACCAATATTGCTCTTCCTTTCTCAACCGAGGAGCCTGCTTAGCACCTCTGCATAAAGTCAAGGAAATGTCCAATATCTCAGGTCGCTTCCTCGGGGTCCAAAATTTTGAATTGAGTCGATTGACTGCCATCGCCCTATTATTGAGGAGGCAACTTGTTGAGCAAAAGGCAAGGGGAGAAACCCAGCTGTTGTCCTGATGGAATTCTGTTTTCATGACATGTAGAAAAGCTCTATCATCTAAGGATAAATCTAAGGATAAAAACTGACTTGCCCACCATGTCGGCCCTTGCTGCTTGTCCGTACATGCTCCTCCTCTTGCTGTCACACCGTTTCTTCATTTGGAAGCTATTCGGGCAGGGTAAAAAGAGAGTTGATCACAGTTTTCCAGGACATGGGTACTGAACGTACTCAGAGGTGTAGGTTTATCGATTCCTCCAAGATCACCCCCTTAAATACCTTTTCTCCTAATTAGATTCACTTGTGTATTGAGGTCAGGGGTCACTGAGCTTACCAAGACAATTTGAGTTTCAATAATTAGTTCTAAAGGTTTTAGAGTCAATAAAATGACAATGGTGCCTAAACTTGTTCATCTGCCTAATTTTGTTTAAACGATTATTGCACATTTTCTGTAAATCCTATAAATTTCGTTTCACTTCTTAATATCATTGTGTCCGTCTCCTATACGATATATTTAATTGAAATTTTTTATCATAAGTACCAACGATTTATATAGGAAAATCATGAAGATTCACAAGGTTGCCCAAACGTTCACACCCCACTGTATATACTGAACCAAAATATCAAACTAAAATTCACTCTTAATAGAGGCAGAAGAACTTAGTGTGGGGTTAAACAAGTTAATATACATACATATAACAAACAACACATAACGTAGACAAAAAGATTAAAATGGGACGACTAGATAAGACTATAAGACCAGAAAATTAGCTCACTACATGACAAATGAACTAAGCATAGTTACTGACATAACTAAACAAGACAAAGTTAAGGCAACATGGACGAACCAAGGCGTAGCTACAGACTGAACAAATCTAAAACAGAAAAACCAACAAGGAGGGAGAAACAGAGAGCAGAAGGAGACCGACAGGAGACCAGACAAAACTAGATTTAGAAATTTCTGCAGAAATTACACGGGAGAGCTGATCTGAGCCACGTCGGGTGTTCGCCTCATGATGGGGTGCGCCAAGGATGCAGAAGGAACTGAAATTTTGAGTGTTGAATAGGTATCTCAAAAAGGTTTATCCAATAGCAACTGGACTTAGTAGGTTTCTTGACGACGTTTCGCCCTCCTATCCAGAGG
>JAUMTR010000004.1:12876443-12895386 GCA_032270685.1 Microctenopoma stevenorrisi | reverse complement strand
AAGTCCAGTTGCTATTGGATAAACCTTTTTGAGATAACCATGACCTGGATGACTGAGAACCTTCACAGATATGTTGAATAGGTAGTTCACAAAATATACATATATCTTATAACTTTACAAATAACATTGAAAAAAAAAAGTATTAAATTAATAATTATGTCAAAAAATCATAGGAGATGGTCCATCCAGACATTGTGTACATTTACACAGTGTTGACCTTTTAAGTTTCCCCCTTGGGTGATCAATAGTTCGTTCCAGTGTAATAACGGCGAAACATAGGAAAACAGAAATCCAGTCCGAGTCTTACAGGGGACCCTCTGCAACAGCGGTTTATGCTCTTACCTGAATAAAAAGCATAAATACATTTTATAAACTGGAGCCGCGTGCCGTTTAAATCTGGCGGATGCAGTAAACCCATAGTAAACATGCCAGGGGTAGAGCACTGGCCCAAATATGTAACCGAATATGTGCATTACACCCCAGTTCCAAGCAAAGTCTATGGGAAAAATAATGATGAAATGAAGAAATTAATAACAGATTTAAAAAAATCAGCAACGAGCACACGATTCTGCATGTAGACCCACATTTAGAAGTTTAAACGAGATTTTTTGGACAAAGAGTGTGGGACTAATTGGCCGGCAAAGTTTTAATGCACAATGATAATAAAAAAAAAAATAAAGAGTGGAACTCATACTTTGGAGAGCCTTCAGCCCTGTAAAACAAACCTAGGCAAAAAATGCAAGACAAGCGTTGAAACGTCGAGGTGAGACGCAGCGGCCTGGTAGCTTAATGGGTTAAGCGTCAGACTGGGATGCAGAACCCCGTCTGACTCCTAATCCACTCCCACCAGGTGTGTGTCCCTGAGCCAGACACCCAGTGGTAGCTCCTTGTCGCCTTGGATAACAGCAGAAACGAGCAACATAGAGCAGAATGGAACTGAACAGAGCACGTCAAAAAAAAAGCAGATAACCCGGCAACAAGAGAGTGGTAGAGGGAAGAACAAAAAGGAGTGGAAGTGAATGGATAATTGGGAACAGCTGGGAGTGAACAGGAGAGTTGGGTGTAATCAGGGGAGTGGAGACAGCTGAGGACCAAGACAGAGAGTGGGGGTGTGGCCAGGAGAGCACATGGAGGCGGGGCAGACCAGGGTGAACGGTGACAGGAACAGCATCACAGAAAGGAGGCTACACACACACACATATAAAAATTTTTTATCTGCACATCTTCATCAGCTCATGAGGTGCATTGGAGGCACAGGCAGACGCACAAACCCATACATACAGTTAAATGGGAATATTCACTGTACAGCATGTAAAGTAGGGTGCGCACATACACCCAATACACATACTATGTTTCACAGATGCTTGCTGAAGCTTTGAGCCATCAAGGGTAACTGATCAAAGCTGAGCACTCCAAACAAGCTCGAAAGAGAAGCTGTCAAAGACGTGCAGGAAATCAATGACTGCCAGTCTTTGTTTGTACAGAACCAAACGAGTGCATATGTCAGAACAATGGACTCACAATCGCATTTCACAAGGCACTGGTGTAAGTAAAGGACAATTTATAGCTTCCTACAGCACCGTGCATACTAAAACGTCTCAAAACATAACAGCTACTCTGGACAGCAGAGCAAAGAGATAAAGTGTTGCATTTTTTGAGTTGACAGCACAAAAAAGGCAAAGACACATGAAACGTGTCAAAGATGTTGAAATAAAAATTACACAACTTTGGTGTATGCAATGAACGTCTCATTTTCTTGTCTTGCATGTGCAGAGTCATTGAACTGGCACCAGGAACTTTGACACGGCTCCATGCTGTCATTCACACACAGTCCATTACCACACACGTGGACTGGGTTGGTGACAAAATCTACTTCATGGATACAGTTACAAATACATGGATTCTGATAAAATGAATTGGCTCTCTCCATCAAAAACAATATACCAATATGCTCACTTGAGACATTTCAATGGCACAAGTGTTTTAAACCTACAATTTCATTCAGAATGTCAAGGGGAAGAAGAAAATTATCTTGTAAAATTCTTTATGCTCTCAAAAGGAAAGGCAGGCTGCTGCAAACCATGTGACTGCATCAAGAGATTTGTGTCAAAGCTGCATGTAGAGAATGATACTGACATTGCCCCAGGGGACCAACCAGAAAAAAGCTTTATTTCTATGAAACAAAAATTGAAGCTAAGGGAAAAGGCAAAATACGACAATGACAGAGGCAAACTTGTGGATTTGTTGCTTGTTACTGACAGCAGAGGCTGAAGGTGACTTAGTTTTGCATCTTTGCTAGTGTTATGTGTTTGGTTTTTTAATGGTGTCGTCCTAAGAAAAGTTACTCAGTGGCAACTGGACTTCCTTTCAGACTTTCATCAGTTACTGGACTACAAATGTTGGACTTAGAGTATGTCACAAAAGTGAGTACACCCCTCAAAATGTTGTACATATTTTCTTATATCTTTTCATGGGACAACCAAAAGACTCTGCTTCAGTATGTCACAGTGCATTTTGGCATTCATGGTTTCCTCAATGAACTGTAGCTTCCCTGCACCGGCAGCACTCATGCAGTCCAAACCATGACACTCCCACCACCATGCTTAACTTTAGGCAAGACACACTTGTCTTTGTACTGCTCACTCCTCACACCATCCAAACCAAATAAGTTCCTCTTGGTCTCATCAGACCACAGGACATGGTTCCATTAATCCATGTCCTTAGTCTGCTTGTCTACAGCAAACTGTTTGCAAGCTTTCTTGTGCGTCTTCTTTAGCAATCATGCGTCTCTTTTCAAGAGGAAACCTCTGGATATGACGCTGAGCATGTACATGTTAAGGTCTAGTCAGTCTCCAGACCTAAATTCCATAAAACATTTGTGAAGGTGGATGAAGGTTGGAGTTGACTTGGAAAGGATCTACAAAGAGGAGTGGGACAAAATCCCCCATGAGATGTGTGCCAATTGTGACAAACTACAAGACCGTCTGGCCTCTGTAATTGCCATTAAACGTTTTGCTACCAATACTGAAGCACGTTTGCAGAGGATGAAATACTTAAATCTACCATTTAAATTATAGACTGATCATTTCTTTGTTAGTGGGCAAACTCACTAAATCAGCAGGGGTTCAAAACATTTTCCCTAACTGTATGCTTAGAGGGGGTCTATGTGCTGCTTTTGGATTTTCATCTCTAGAGAAAAGTCTATTAAACTTAACGGCGTTCTGTTAAGCAGACAAAAATCCTTGTTAAGGTGTAAATTAATTCTTACCTTTACATTTTGTGTCATCAACTTTCACCAAACACTGCCCTAAACAACAGTCCTGATTCCATCTATATCAGTCAGCATCATTTAAACATTGTTTTTCATAAATGGATGAACTGCCATAACCATATACTGTGTAAGTGAAGGTTCTGTGAAACTGTGAAGTGAAGTTGAGTGAAACTAGATTTTTATGGAGCTCTGAGTCGATGGTGTTGATATAACCAGCAAGCGAAACCAGAGGAAGACCAGTAGGGTTTAACTGGCTCTTTAACAAGCTAATCAAAGCCCAGAATTGGCTTGTTCACAGAAAGGCTGATCAGGAAAGTGGATGTTGTAGAATGTGCTTCCAAACAGTTACCTAATAATGATTTTAATCCGTTTTTAGATTCTTATTTTTGCAATAATTCACCTTCTGTGGCTGTTACACTGTTTAGATTAATTAAAATTTCTTGACTTTCTTTTTGAACACTGCAGAACCAGAACAGATACCTGGCTATTGTGAACAGAGATGAGAAAAAGAGAAATACACCCTGTGCCACCACCACCCGTTTCAAACACACACACACACTCTACCACCCACCAAGGGCAGGAAACACACCGAGCTGAAATGCTGAGTGTATTAATAGGGTACTTAGAATGAACAAACTTTTATTGCAGATATTTTCTTTAACAGCGTCAGAGAATAATTTAGGTCAAAATCTCAAAATATGTCGACTCCACATAAAACATACATTCAGCATATAACTAGTTATTCAGCACGACAGAATGGAAAGTCGACTCTAACTTTCATTATGAACATAACGCTTTATATATTCATAGAAAATGTGTTTTTAAGTGGTAATCTGTAACATAGCAGCTTTTGTGTAATGTGCTGTACTTCTAGGGGAGTTGTTTAACAACTCTTACAGTGGTTAATATACAAGTTATTGTATTTATTCCAAGGACTGTTTAAGTGCAGATCACATCATTTCACATTACATGTCACAGTATTTTCTCCTGGGAAGGCCTTCCAGACACAAGATTTGCATTCTGTCATTCAATTTATGTTCCAATTGTATGTACTGTAATTAGTGTCTGATTTACTCTGGCAACAGCCCATTACACAATCAGTGACTGGGACAACCTTCTAGTAATATTATGCAGATGGAAAAAGAGCTTCAGTGTTTCTGTTCAGTGGTGAGTTTCTAATATGAATCAAAGGGGAGAATGCTTAAAATAATATTTTGGGATTGTGCTGATTTTCTTTCTTGATGAGAGTTAGACAAGAAGATGGCACTCGGATCACCTACATGTTAGCATCCATGTGGTGTTCTGAATCAAGCAGCCAGGCAAAACATTTTATTTATTTAACATTTTACCTTTTGTTTTAATTGACAAATGAAGGATTGGGGAGAAATCTGAATCATGGATGACAGTTAGATCCCTTGGATGTGTGTGTCATGGGGATAATCATATGGCAATGGCACTAAAAAGCTGCAACCTGTCCAGGAGCCAGCTCTCCCTTCAGCTTCACATGCATACACGGACCTGGCTTTGCACTTGGATTATATTGAGAGGTGGAGTGTGTGCGCAACTATGGGAGTATTTGTGTGCTGTTGTCCTGTTCTGTCACACTGAGCAGTGGGCTGGTGATTCATAGGTATCCTTAGGCTCTACACTCCCGCGCACAGACCTGCATGTATGTTCGTGTTTCTCGTTTGTGTACATCTGTGCGTTTCAGAGGTTTTTCCTTCTCACAGCTAATTCAGGTTGAAAACTGGGGTTGGAGTAACGTTAGGCAAAGGATATAAGTGCAAATAAATTGAGCCTCCTCTTAAAAACCCAGTGGGATGTAACTGTCGGAAACCTGTAGCTGTGTGTGTGTGTCAGTATGCAGGCCACATCGCCTCCTTTTCACATCGCTTTATCAGTATTAACAGCTAACATGTGGCATGACTTATAGGGCCATCTATATTTCCCTTACACACACACCTACACACAAGTAAATGACACACAGTTGACCTCCAATATGGACCCTGTCTTCCCAGCTGCTTAGCCCCTCAGGGAGATTCTATGCAAGGAATAAATATTCAAATGGGTCCCAGGCTCTGACAGGCCCTGCGTGGTGATGGCATGTGTTGGAACACAAATTCAGAGCTACATCTCTGCCCCCAGGATGTTTGTTCTTTTTGATTCACCATCGTCCGTAAAGTTATTGGGCGTGTCAAATTCAACAGGAGGGGGACAGAAAAGGAGCTGGGACTGGGACTGACGTTGCTGTTGTTGTTGACTGACATGTTGGATTATTTCATCACAAATTGTTCATTTTTCATGGTGATTTTAGAGAATGTTTTTCACAATAACTGGAAGCACGCATTTACAAAGCCAAAGATTGTCTCTGTACAAAATGTTACAGCGTTCAACACAATGTGTAAAATAGCCATTTTGAACTACTATAGTGCTGCATTCATAACTATTCTGTGCACTGCCTGCTGCTGCTTGTCATATGTTACAGCATTCAGCTTTTTTGGCTGCATTCAGAGTTTCACTAGGTGTGAAAAAATAGGCTCAGTTTGATGCAAACTCAAAGTGGAGTCTGCCACGACTCTGACAGGCCATCAGAATCGGTTCACCGTCATGCTGTTGTAGACTGTTGCTAGAGATACTGCAAGTGTTTTAAGCCTGCATAGAAAGCTAAGTTAACCACAAATTTGGGGGGTCGTAATGTTAAAAACAAGGCGAGCAGCTCTGTATGAATGTATGTAGACACTGAAATCTAATGTCGGCATGCAATGTGTGCACAACAACTGTTAACGTGCCGTCATTCAGCTGTCATCTTATTTCAGCACATTATCATGATGAAGCTAAAACATTAGAATTAGATTTAATTGGTTAGTTATAATATAGCAAAAGACTACTGTCTACAAGAAATTACCTAAATCATTTGGGATCATTGTCTAAAAGGAAGTATAGAAAACATCATCCTTGTTCACCTGGTGTATTTAACCCCCCAGAATCTTCAGTTCCAAAATTGTCTGCAAATGTTCAAATGGTACTGCATGTGTAACTTTGACTTGAAAAAGGATAATTACTTTACACAACATCAGCATATGTCAAGGTCTGCATTCCGTTGTTAGCAGCAATAGCATTGTAGCTAAGGTGCTCTCAGTTATTTAGTAAATGAGTGTTCTGTTCTAGTCCTGCTTGAACTAATGTGAAAAGCCAATCACAAGATGTTTGTTTTTCCACAAGAAGTTATTTGAAGCTCAGATAATACAATTTTGTTGTAATACAGAAGGATAACCGTCCCATTTTAACGTATGCCTCTATACACCCTAATGAAATTGTCTATCATGAACATTCGTGCAAGTTCACGTGATTGATGTTGAGATTTCACTGCATATATTTGACTTATAGTCCTGGATAAAAGAAGAGAAGATCAACAATGCTATTAGTGTTCTTTTATAAAGGATCTCTAATGTCTGTAAATGCAATAGCTTTATGTCACGACATCTATCTCACAACTAAAATGTTCCGCATAACAGTGGGGCTAAAAAGAATAGGTATGTAACCTCTAAATCAAACTTGCCATTTTATTTTGTTATTAAATACACAGTATTGTAATTGGTATTCAGCTCTAAGAGAAGTAGAAGTTTAATATTTCTGTGTAAAATATTACTCTACATTATGACAGTCATCTTTAACATTTGTTTTCTCTTAAAACAGAAATCTTTCAAATGATATCATTTACAACTGTGCAAGCTGTAAGGATTATTTTATTGTAATACTACAACATAACGTTGTCTAAAAGAGCTAGAAGAGAGTTGAGAGGTTGAAATGGGGTAATTTCATGGCCAGACAATCATAATGAAGCTCATTAGGGAGTTCATGTACTACACTGCTGTTCTGAAAACATTTTTTCCCTGAAAATCACTGACATAAAAAATGGTTTCCTGGGGGCAAGGTGCTGAAGTTGATTGATTTCAACATTTTTCAAAAACTTCTTGCGGTGCCTGCGTGAATTTGGATAATTTCCCCACAACTATGTCATATCTCAGTAGAACCGTGTGAGCCAACTGGGAATCTCAACCAAAGTGCACATCACAATTGCCTGGAAGGCAGAACCTTTTTTTTTCCTGGGGAAATTATCCTGAGCGTTTAGAGTCAAGGGCTCTTGGAAAAAAGTAGAACTGTACTACCTAATTTCACGAAAGCCCTTAGAAAGCCTAATTTATGTGGATTTGTAGTTGATGAATTATTTCTATGAAGTGAGGACTGAATATTGCTCTCCTGTGTTGATATGGTTTCGGTGGCTCTAAAATCTAAGTGTTGATGTGATTCAATTGTCGAAGCGAAGCCTACCGTTCAGCAGGACACCAATCATCAGCTCCGCTTAAGATGGTAATTTTCCTCCTTTACTGATAACAATAATTTCTTCCTTCTCTCTGCTGGTGACAATTTGTAATCCCGTCATGTCTTCTCTGTGGCTGTGAAAATAATCAGACAGGGGAGTATCCAATGGGAGAAAATCTCATTACACTGATTTAGGAAAGCCTCTGTTGACTGTAAACACTGTTGAGAATATAAACACACATGCATACTGCTAATTCTCTCAGCTGTTTGGGATCATTTTTAGAAGTTTCTCATTTGTGCTTTGCCATTCATGTGCATATTAGACCAGGATGCCAGATACCTCATAAAATAGATGAATGAATTTATAGAGAGACTCTCGTTTGCAGAATCATTGTGCATTGAATTGATAAACAGCACATGTCCAAGTCATCTTTTTTTCCAGAAAATTGGTTAGTGAATAGAAAATGTTACTTCACCTCAGCTGTTCTTCAGCCGACCTCCTATTGTTTGTTTTTGTGTGGATGTAACTATAGATATTTTATTTAGGGCACGCTGTCCCCGGCAGGATGCAAGCGCTCATGAGAGAAAAGTAATTGGTCTAAAGAAGAATGTGATGCATATTGGACTACACGCTTTTTGTCATAGTCAGGTCCCTCTCCTTTGGCAAATGCTCTCATACCTTTGTATTTCTTGTGATGTTAACTTCATCCTTGAGTTTTGTCATTATAATTATTTTATTTTATTTCTCACAAACTACTTAAAAGTCCACTAGAAGCAGTAGAAAAGCTTTCAATACAGCCCTGACACATTATCACCTAATAAAGTTTACTCACATACAGTATAACTCACACATGCTTTTCTATACATCCAATAGTTACAGAGATAAACTGGCATTAATTTGGAAATATACGTCTTCCAATGACTCTTCAAACTACTACTAAAAATCTAAGTTGCAATCACTAATGGTAAAAACAGACAGACATCACGGGCTCTTTGCTTTTATTAAACTAGAAGATGAAATTAAACTGAAGATCAGTCGGCACATCGCTGACTAATCAGCCAATACAGCACAATGTGTGCTGAACAGTTGATCAGATGGATTCAGGATTAAGAATGTACCATGTACTAGTAGTATACAGTTTAGTTAATTTCTTTTAAGAATGTCGTGTGCCTGTTTTTGCAACTGAGCTCTGACAAGTCAAAAGCTCAGTCTCTTATCAGACCCGTTTCATGGTCTACTGACTCCTGTGGAAAATGTCTACTTATCTGTTGAAGGCTCCACTGAGGTTACCAGCAAGTTGCTAACTTTGTCTGTCTGCCGTTTGGTGCTTGGTAAGCTTAGGAGAGTGGAGAGAGAAAGCCTGTAAAGACATAAAACAAATCAACAAGGACAACAAAATGAAAGAGTTCCTTGAATTATGTGCAACCACAGAGTTGCACTGAGCTTTTATCACTTCAATGGAGCCTTTTGTGATTTGATTGCTAGTAAAAAGAAGCATAATAAAATTAGTGCTAGTTTAATATGGTAATTTCCTACCTTGCCCCAAATGCCCTATAACAAACCGACAGGAGTGACAGCATTGCAATCTGCCACAGACTCGACTGCATTGCATTCTGGTCTATGAAGGCGCTGTTGACCAAAAATGGATGTCTCCTCCTCAACCTTATTGTCCTCAGGCTTTTCTGCCAGCATTCCTTTTCCATCCGAGCCGATAATGTACTGATATAAAGCATACATACAGCTTGAAGCTAAAAGTGTAATAATCCTGATGGCTAATTGCTTTTTACCACCTGAAGCGTGTGAGATTCCACCTCCCAAATTTTGCCTCTGCATATATTTCTAGCCGTGCCAAGGCCTTTGGCGTGTAGCCATTGTTATCAGCTCACTAAATAGCCAGTGGGCAATCCCATGAGATCTTACATCTACATGCTTTAGATGTTGCAATTGTACCAAATGTGATAACAGAATATAAAACTAGGAATTGTGTGGGAACATTGTAACATTTAACTTAATTTAACTTAATTTGCTGCACATCATCTTCAATCGAGTTTTTGTGCACCCCATCTTCCCTGTAGTATACAGAAAATATAAACATATCTTTATATAAGTAAGGCTTACACTATAATTTGCTTCAATGCAATCTAAGCTTTAAGTGCCTACTTCAATTTCAAAGTCAACTTATTATTTCACATCCAAACTAAACACTGAACAGTCAAAGGAAGAAGATAAAATTACTGGCAGAGACCACCTTGTGTTCCAGCCAACACACTTGAACTAAATCACTAAAATACTTGCAGTCAAAATATAAGTTGCAGAAATTGATCCCGAGACACACGTCCCTTATGGTATATTACCAATGTTTTTAGGGTGGGATTTTCCAGCTATTTTTTGGGAGCATGGAGTGATGCCATCAATGTGACATTTTTGTAGCACACCATGCATTATATTTAACTTCCTTATATTTAATTGTTTGTATGGAGAGTTTGCTAATGCCATGGTTACCGACTAAAGGCAGCTACAACGTATAATTCAGCAGTAAAAGAGAAACGAGTTGAGATATAAACCTGATATGACTAATAGTTGGTATAAACAGTAAACAACCTGATATAAAGCTCAGATTGCAAGTGGACAGAGTGATGATGATTTGTCTGTGGTCCTGAACTGTAAGCATATTTACTTTTTAAACAGATCTATTGATGTTGTATTAAAAAAAAAACGTACTACTTTTTTTGTTATAAGGATTTTTTGCCTGTCCCACATAAGTGAATACGGTACACACACTTACTTTAAAAAATGAAATCGCACATAGTTACTGCTTCAGTGTGATTATTGATAAGGTCATGTATTGGTAACATATGCTAATGATTTTTATTCCTTTATTACTACATCTTAGTTTTAAATGTGATTCCTTTGTAGATTTTTGGCAAAGGTTTGTTTGTTGTCTCTTTCTCACTTCAAGCTTTTTTTTTTCCTGAAGAACAATTGGGCTGTGACTGGTTAGGGCTGCACTTCCTGCCTTACAGGACAGCTGGCCAACTTGCCCCTTCATAGATTCTCTCCTGCTGCACAGTACGAATCACTGTCGGCATGTGAGAGACACAAAGTGTGGCACGAACGCCACTGCAGCATATAGGATTGACCCAGGTGCAGAGTGAACCTCAACGGGTTAGAAAACACATGTGTTACTATCGTGACTCCTGGAGGGCTGAAATCAGATTCCCACCTGGGAAACAACAGACCGATAAATGATAGTGGCAAAGGGAATGGTTCACCCTGAAAAACTAGTCACGGTACAGGACAGGAGCGGTAACGACAAGAGACGCTAAAGAGTAGCAGTGAGCCCGTCACATGAGACGAAGCGCAATGTAAGTGTAAATGTATCTGAGAGCAAGGAAAGTATTCCTCGGTATTCATGTTGCTTTGGCTACTGAAAGTTAAACAATGGAAACCTATCTTCAAGTAAAGTACATTGTGCTTTTATATTTTATAACTACTTGTTTTAAATCATAGTTATGAGACGTACAGACAGATGTTCAAGTCCAGTGTGAAGCATTGTGTGGTTTATTAAACAATGTCACCACATCATATTATAATAATCAACCAAACCCACCTAACCTTCTAACCTTTTGTGCCTCAACACATCCATATGATGTTGTTAAGTGTAAACAGGTGGTTATATTCTATATTTTAAGACAACAGTGCAGTAGAGCTGCCATAGTGGTGCTATTTAACTTCTTCCCATGGAGCCTGTATTAGGTTCAATAGATGTTTGTTTCCATAGGGAAGATATTTAAGCTGAAAGTTTAGTGCGTCTCAGGTCTTACTGTGCTGTGACATGCAGTACTGTCTCAGGAGACCTCTTGATTCAATTCTAAAAAAAATATTAACTAAGCTGACTCATTATTTTATATTGTAGTAGATGAAAAACTTCAAAAAGCTGTAAAGGCCTGCAGTATAAATGTAGCCCTAATTAGAATTAACCTTAAACAGTGTTAAAGTGTGTGTGTGTGTGTGTGTGTGATGCTCTGCTGATTCAATAAAAGTTTTAGTGGGGAAAACATCACCATGCCCAGCAGCTCACGGTAACTGGGGGAGTCTGGGTTTTGCGATAACTCCATCTCTGGCTGCCAGGAGATTTACACACGCAAAAGCACACTTAAGGCACACAATCACATCCACTAGTAGTGTAGCACACCTACAAGACACACACCAAGCTGCCAAGTGCATTCATGAATCTCAGAAGAGAGTGCTCGCAGGACTCAGGTGAAGGGATTTATTTTGGTAATCAATCCAAAAGATAACATATCAAAGCAGTAACATGTTTACATGTTGAGTTAAGCCAACTGAAAATGATACTAATATATGCAGATAGTGGTCAGGCTTAACAGTTTTACATTTAATGTGACAATAAACTGCCCATGAAAATATTTTTTAAGTTGATAGTAATTTTGTGTTGCAGGTAGCCGATGCAGGCAGTGTCTTGTGTTTGTGTTTGTAGATAAACAGTATACCATCCATAAACCTGATGTGTTGCAGTTGATAATAATTAGCAATTAGTATCTTGAGAAAATCTTTGAGGACAGTGAGAAGAAAACACTTCCTGTCATCAACAGAAAACATGTTTTCTGCTGGTTTGCATTTACAGGAGTTTTTTTGCATTTGTGTAAAGTGATGTGTGTGTGTGTGAGTGTGTGCCACTCAGTCACTGATCAGCTACAGCCAGCTTGTTGCTTATTCCCTCATTAGCTAGAGAAAATATTCCATTAATAGCAAGCTGTTAATGATACACATTAGTACACTGAATTCCTCATGTGATGTAAATAAGGATATATATATATATATATATATATATATATATATATATGTCGGTGACATGTCGGTTATTCTTATATTATGAATGAAATTATTATTATAGCTAAAATCACATTTTAATGGCCTGTGTTGTTCTGATATTCTGCTTGCACTTTAACCTTTAGATTCAAGATTCAAGATTGAAAACACTTTATTAATCCCAGAGGGAAATTGTTTTGCCATGAATACAGCCGCTCTCATTACAGTAAGATTAGAAAACCCACCACCATAAGTAGCACCAACGAAATATAAATATAAAACAACCATATAGGCACAGTAGACAAGAACAACATGATACCATTCCCTCTCCGCTTAACAGGAGGCAGGGGAGGAATTGAAGAGTTTGATGGCCACAGGAAGAAATGCTTTCCTGTGGCGTTCAGTGGGGCACATGACACTGATGAGTCTTTGGCTGAACATGCTCCTCTCTCCAGCCAGAATACTGTGTAGAGGGTGGGAGGGATTGTCCATGATTGAGAGGAGTTTTGAGAGCGTCCTCCTCTCAGCTACAACATGTAGAGGGTCCAGCTCCACTCCAAGAACAGAACCAGCCCTCCTGATTATTTTGTCCAGCCTGTTAGTGTCTGCTAGCTTCAAGCTGCTGCCCCAACAAACCACCGCAAAGAAGATCACGCTGGACACCACAGACTCATAACACATCCGCAGCATGGTGCTGCAGACCTGAGTCTCCTCAGAAAATAGAGACGACTCTGTGCCTTTTTGTAGACAGCAGTTGTGTGTGTAGACCAGTCAAGTTTATTGTCTAAGTACACTCCCAGGTACTTATACTCAGACACAACCTCTACCTCTTCTCCCCGTATAGTGAGAGGTGTGACAGGACCCTTAGGACTGGGCTCTGTATTATTTCTCATCAGCAGATACTAGAAAGATGTCTTTAATGTGAGTCACTGTTGATGACCTTGAAAGTTTTTTAAGTTGTATTTCACAGGAGAGAACCTGTGTTAAAAGATTAAAGAAAACTATTACAATTTTGTTTGAATTTAAGCACACATTCCTTGTTTTTATTCAGCATTTTGTTCATTTTATTGCATAAATGTCTGTTGCAAGCTTATATATAAAATTGCAAAAATGTAATTGCAGCCAGGCTATCCATGAAGAAAATGCGATTAATCACAATTATAGAAAATTTTGCGATTAATTAGTTAATTTTGACAGCCTAAAGAGCAACAAGCCCTAGCAGGCTAAATACAAGAGCAGCTGACCTGAGAAATAAGATCATGACTAAATTGGTAACCTGGACCCCCAACACCGATTACCAAGAATGATTGAAGTACCCTCAGAAGGTCAACTAGAAGATGTGAATGCAGCAGTACAGAGAATCTTTACTATGACCATTACTGACACCAACCAGTGATGACACCAACCAGCTGATCTACACACCTACCAGTACTTGAGATACTTGGCTGTAAGATGAACAACAACCGCAAGAAGCAGAAAAGGTTAGAGGCTAAAATCAAGGCAGCACGGAGGGAAGTTAGCCAGATATCAGAACTACAGAAAGGTGTGATGAAGTACAACAAACTGTCCATAGCTGAGGCCTTGGAAACTGCCAAGCAGAGACTCACAGCCTTGGCTGCCCATCTAAAGAGGTACACCAGAGATATAGAAGCCAGGAGAATAAAACGGACCTTCTCCACTGAACCATCCAAGTTGTACTCCAAGGTGTTGCAGGATAATAGTATGAGGAGGCACCCACCAAGGCTGGAGACTGAGCAATACTGGAAGAGCATATGGGAGAAAGAGGCATCACATAGCAACAATGCACCACCCGGAATGGCTGACCGAAGGCCAGGGGGGGTCCTTTAGTATCAAGACAGTCCTGTCTTGCTATGTTGCCCCCCCAGAGGGAAACATAGCAGACACTGAGGATAGCTAAAAATACCATTGAATCCCGCAAGCAAATGGGAACCGTTAAGGGACCACAACGAAAGCGGCAACCACCCAATACCTGCAATGAGTAAGGCAAGTCCTGAGAAATCAGCTGAATGGGAAGAACAAAATTGCATGGCATGTACCACCGGCAAATAGGAGTGGCTGACACTGAAAAATCCTACCAGTGGTTTGACAAAGCTGGACTGAAAGACAGCATAGAGGTATCAATCATATATTATATATGTATCCATGTCCAGTCAATGGCTGTTATTTTTTGCTTTTCTCTTTATCCACTCAGCCCAAACGGCCGAGGCTGATGGCTGCCCACCTTTCTCTCACACAGTGCGGGCTCACGTGGAATTGCTTGGTTTCTTTCTGTATAACAATTTGTAAAGTGCATTGAGATGATTCTGTTGCGATGTGGTGTTACACAAATAAAATAATGTACCTCTGAACCCTAATCAGTTTAACGATGTGTGCGGTTGAAGGATTGTCATATTCTCAAACCTGCAAAGAGGATTGAGTTTCTTCCTTTCTTCATCTTGATTCATGAACAGTTGTTGAATAAGGATAGCTAAACAGTTTTCTTTTTTAGGAGTTACTAAGAGTGCAGGTTCCATACCTCCCTGTTCTAGACCACAGAAAAGTCGACAGTGATTGGCATGTAACGTGGGAAGCCAACACAAGCTTTGAAGTGTAAATTAAAGTGTCTCAAGTCTCATCTCTTCCTGGATTTTATCCAGATACCAGACACTAAAGTGACAGCTGTAAATAGGGTAAGAGACGTAGCCAAATCTAGCATGAAGAAAAAGTAGCTTTTTTAGCAATTTCCCTTGCGCACAGATAAAGCAATTCTTAATAAATGGAAAGACAATGTCAGTGTTATAAAAGAAAAAGCTTTTCTAGCAGTATTGGTTAACAAAAAGTTAGTAAATTTACACAGGACTAATTGTCCTTAACGATGTTAACATACCAACAACAAAACTGGTGTTATTTTAATGTCAAACTTTTGTAGGTAGTGTTGAGTTTCAATCATAGTAGCTTAGTCACATCTACAGTACGGTAATGCCTAACATGAGTCATGCTCAACTGATGGAACGAATGCTGTGAAAACTGGAATTATACTGAGCATATAACAACACCAGGAAAACATGGAGGAAGCTTAAAGGTTGTGTAGTATATAATAATAATATCCTCATGCGTTTTGGCTCCACTCGAGTGCATCTGAAAAACTCATTACATGCACACAATGAGGGATGAAGTGGGATGGACTCGTAAAATTATCCACAAAAGAAAAACAATGACAATAAAAAGCATGAAAGCACAGCAAAAGCAAGAAAGTGTGAGTTCAGTTAAGAAACTTCTGAAGAAAATCAGTTGAGTGGCCCTGTTGCTTTAGAGTTGGACTGATTACACTTGGTAACCTAAATTGCTGCATATGTGTGTGTGTGTGTGTGTGTGTGTGTGTGCATCTGAAACTGTGCGTATGTGTAGTAAGAGAACAATAGTGTCTGATTAACCTATCCTCACTTCCCCATGGGTCCCCAGCCCCAGGACTCCTCGCAATCATATCCAGTCTCCTTCTACAACCTCCATTAATCTGGAATTATGTTGTGAATTACACTAATCGGCTTTCTTACTGAGAAGTCATGATAAAAGTATTATATATGGACCCAAATGCATTGTAATGATGATATTTGTTATTTATGGTGATTACATGTATGTGATCTGTGACTGAAAAAAAAATAGCAAAACAGGTGAGAAAAAGTTTTTCCATATGAAGCATTAACTGACTACAGCAGTAAGGAAAATGTTTGGCCGCAATAATCACTTTAGGCTTAAAGTGTTTAACAAAACAGATGTATGCCATTTAACAAGAAGTTGAACATTGATAACCCAGTATTTCCAAATCCATTTTTCACCATTCAGCCTCTTTGTAGTGCATCAGCTTCATTACTAATTAACCAGATTGTGGCGATTTAATTTTATCAATTTGAGTTTCAAGTCTGTGTTAAGGTTGATAAGATTCTTAGTTTTGCAGGTATTTAGTAATAAACGTAATACGTATTAGACTTGAGCACCATGAATTTCGATCTACTGACAACCGACTACTGGAGCCACCAGTGGGGTCTAGAGTAGGCTTTTAGCGTTTCCTTTTTCACTTCCTTTGCATTTCTTCCTTTGGGTTGTACCTTTTCTTCCTGGCTGCCTGTGACTGGTGTGCTTAGCATGACAAATAGCAGTGCTACCAAATGGATTACATTCCTATTAACATGTTAAATACTTAGTAAATACTTAGTGCTGTTGACACTGCCCCCCCAGGCTGCATGACAAATAGAAAGAGAGAGATATGGGGTTGCAGAGGGGTTTTACAGAAAGACGGCAGAGGAGAGAAACAAAGTGAAAAAAGAAAGAGTGTTATTTTAATACACAGTGAAGCCTATCTGATGTCCAACCCCATTTGCTAAAGTGAAACACCAAAGCATTTAGTTGGATGTCGTGTTTGTTCTGTTAATTATTTGTAGATATGTTTCAAAGTTCTGATAAAAATCAACATTTGCCAGTGTTGTGAATTACAAGGTCATGTTCCATTTTGAGCTTGGAAATCTGTGAGCGGGATCTTTTTCTTTGGATGCCTTTATATTTTTTTTATTTTTTTTTCAGGAATAGCTTTTGCACATCCTAGAGCAAAATATTCACTTTGAAATGGTATTTCGTTTTAGTTCCAAAAAAACAGTTAAGCCCTAGGGAACTAGTTTGTGTTTGGCACTTTCATAATCCTAAAGTGCTATTAACACACGGGACTGTTGCATGAAAAACTAGTACTTAAAATGTATCCTTGGATATCCTTCATATACTTTCATGCGTGAATTGTCTTTCATTCATGATTGCTCTGTACTTCCTGACTCCCAATTAATTTTGGTGCTGTTCCCACTTACACTTTGCTGCCTGGCTAACGCTTAGGACTCAGATGATGGTGACAACAATTGACTGTGACCATACAGGAAGTAACAGAGCTGCAGTTGATAAAGATGATGGTTGTAAACATGGCTAATGGAGTCAAGTAATTAACTGAAGTATACTTCATGCTTCATTTGAATCCAACATCCATGTGTTAGACTTCCACAACAGTAATCAGCTGTGTGCAGCCGTTGGTAGCCATTGTAACTTGTCACAGCGGGTGCATAATATATCCTGTATTATAACCTGCATTTGTGCCACACGAGGTTCCTCCAGCTTTGGCCTAGTAGAGAGGTTCTCCCACACTTCTTAATAGATATAGGGTTAGAATTGTATGAGCAGCTTTTTCTCTGATTGGTCAATAAACATACGGTTTAAAACCTATTCAATTATGACGAACAAATATTTGCCCCAAAATCGTATTGAGAAAACAACTTTTTCCTCATTCTATTTATTTATACATTCTTATTTAAATATTCTTTGATATTTAATATTTATTTCTTTTGAACTGACTCAGATTGGGCCACATACTGAAATGTTTTGGTTGTTCTTTACACTTTAAGCGTACAATGTTTGCTTTATCTGTGTTCAATTGTAGCAGGTGAATGCGTGCCAAGAATTCCTGCTCCAAATCATAAAGAAAATGACATTGATTTGAAAGATATCACTGCCAGAAATATGGACATAAATCCATTCAATTTTTAGGCATTTTTTATAGGCTATATTCACTGTCACAGTTGCTTCACACATCCGCATCACTATTCTACAGATGGATAAACACCATTCTGCATGAACTGTAGGTAGATAATTCTAGCACATATAAAAAGCAAACAACTAAGCCTAAAACAAAAAAAGCACAGCACCTGCTTTGAGCCAAACAAACACTCAGAAAATCAAGAACACAAACTAGGGAATTCAGATAGCTTCCACTAAGCCTGGCTGTAGTATCAGGCTTAACTTTTTCCCCATTCAAGTTAAGCTTGTGTCTGTTTCAACCTGACTGCTTACACAAAGGTCAAACAATTACTGACCCGCGTTTTTTATCGCATTGCTCTCTGCAGTCGTGCATGTTTGTGTACAGCCTGGCAGAATGTCAGCTTGCAGGTCAATGCTGGTACAACAGCATTTAAAGAAGCCATTGTCCTCTGTCCCCAACACCTCAGCTGTGACAAATCTTTAGTTCAGATATTGGCAATACAGGCTGACATACAGGATTCCTATGGTTATTAGTCTTTGGTTGTGTCCTACATAACATGTATAATACATTTAAATGAATTATGTTTTATATTAACCTAATGACCATATGTTTACAATTTATGTAAATGATAAAGTCACAAACACACTGACGCACAGGGTTTTTTCCAACCAAATGCTATAGTACAAGATCCACATATGTGACTCATATGGTTAGATTCAGGCATTACAAGCAAGAGGGAGTTTGGACTAACAGAATAGTCACTTCACACATGGTCTTTATTGGAATTTAATTAAAACATAACCTTTTCCTTTTTTTCCCAAATTTTACACAGGACTCTTACGTCTGCAGTGTTTCAGTCCTGGATGGTATCTGTCAGTGTCATGTGTTCTCCAGCCCTCATGTGTCTTTTGTTCCTCCCTCACCTTGATCACTCCCCTCTCTCTCT
>JAUMTR010000004.1:12857754-12876343 GCA_032270685.1 Microctenopoma stevenorrisi | reverse complement strand
TAAACATCCTTTGTTTGAACCCTCTCTTGTCTCTGGTCTGCGTTTGGGTCCTCCATTTCAAGCATGTTAATGACAGTATCCATACATCCACCCAACATACCTCCTTCAACTTGTTTTTCCTTAATAAATGTAAATAAATTTTCACTTTTTAGACAACATGTAGCGTGACAGTTGTTTTTGTTGGGTGTATTTACTGATGCGCCATTTGCACATCTCATCTTATTTGACATGATATTTTTTTATGTTGTATTCCCTTTGATATCGATCTCAGTCACATTTTGTTTCTCTTTAAAATGATGAGCTGAAAGCCTCTCATACGACATGTGTTGTTTTACATTCAGTTCAGGTTTCCACAGTCAACCAGTGCAGCATTAACTACAGTGACACAAACTGTACTATTCCAATCACAGCAGAGGAGAATGGTCTTAACTGGACCATGACCAGTTTTTAATAGAAGACCAATTTAACACTATATATTGGCTTGCTTGAACTAATGTGAACTTGCTGGTCTGTAATCCTGCCCCTCAGGACTGTGAGCCCTGCTGGTTTTCATTGGAACAAATCTGGGACTGACTTTCACTTTGCACACCGCGTGAATATAATTACTAATGATTTTGCCTGAAATGGAAATTCAGCCTCGCCATGTATATCTATATCCTGGATAGTGACAGTGCCAGAGCAACTCTCTGAACTCTGTAGTGTGTGTGTGTGTGTGTGTGTGTGTGTGTGTTTGTGTCTCTGTAGGTATTTAGGATGAGATGGACTTGATGGACATCCAAAAACAGTGAGCTGATTGAATTCAAAAGTGACCGATTCATTCTCCTTAGCTTCACTTTCCACACAAACACTCACACTCGTACACACACAGTGACCCCTTGCTTCGGTGTGTAATTGACTGACTTTAGGCTTGGTTGACTATCTGAAGGAGACTGACTGTTTGGCTGAGTGACTGGCTGAACAGCTGACTGATTCACTAATTGAGTAGCTCATTGTGGCACTGACTGGCTGGATAAATGATTTAGACTCAACTGGATGGCTGTAAACGTGTCAGACTGGATACTAGAAGGGGTAAAATCTAAATATTTGCTCACCAGCCCCATATACAGTTTGATAAAAAGGTTACTGAATAACTAACAGTACTTTTACTTGTTACCATCTGCGAAGCAAGACTCTCAGATTGATGGAAGGGAAAACTGTTCTTCAGTACTTTTACATGAACAATTTACATTCTGCCATGTGTCGGGAGACAGGAATCCGTTTTATGCAAACAGTAGATTTCCTTCCTGTGTTGTTCCTGCGTCCATTAAAGAACATAACTGCATAGTATAAACTGTAACCTTACAGGTGGGTCATGTATTAGCCAGAATCAACATGCTGTGTATAAACCTTCTGCAGTAATGTCATTAAAAAATGTAGCTTTGTTAAATCTCCACTGTTATTCACGCTCAGTTTTTAGTGCCACAACAATTCATAGCATTAAATCAATGCTAATGAAGTGTGTGATGAATGCAGGTAAATAAAACAAACATATAAATGAACTTGTCATTGTCAATGTCATCTCATTGTCCCACCTATACCCCACTACTATGCAACTATCCTGAAAAAAATATAACATTTTCATTTCAGGGACTAACACAAACCTGTTCCCTTTCATTTGTAGGCTACAAACAGGGTGGCATATAATTCGAGGGGCTTTGGGCTTGCAGCTCTTGGGCCAGTGAAGGGAAGTCAGGTGTGATTTTGGTGACAGCCAAACAAAAGTCATTGTGCAAACTTGTTTCTTGTCTTCAATGGTGACCAGAGCACTCAAAGCTCTCTCATAGATATTTTTTCAGAAGGCAGGATGAAGCTCAAGTCTTGGAGGAAAGTGGAATATGAGATATTCAATGTAAAACATTTTACTTCTTTTGCGAGAAATTGGTCCACCGTTCATCATACAGTCTGCGACTTGTTAATTCACTTCTGAAAATTGATATTTCATCTCGGGAAGCTGCTCCGTGTATATGTAATATCTCTGCCAGGTATGTTTTTTAATAATTCCTTCCCAACCACTGTAATATTGTTTTTTATTTTTGATTTGTGAATTTAAATCAAATTATAAAAGCTCTTTCTTTTTTCACTCCGGATTTGAAGTGCCAGGTTTCTTTCAAGAATTATTATAATATAATTGCAAAACCAATGTTAACAAATGGAAATATCAATTTCTATCATTTGTATAATGTACACCGCGACCCGATTTCGGATAAGCGGGAGACAATGGCTGGATGGATGGATGGATGTATAATGTAATATAAAAATCTCAAACTGTTTCACGTTTAAACAGATTCAAAAAAATAGTTCCTGCAAAAAACAGTGAAAAAATGTGTCATGGAATTTACACAGTGAGACTGGACTGAATAATCACTAGTATAACTTGCTCCCTGATTGAATCACCCCAACTTAAAAAAAGCGGCCCATGATTTCACGTTGAAAGGATTCTAGTCCAATCGAGCCATCTGGCTGCCATTTTATAGAAAAAACAGCCTGCACTGGCTGTCATTTTATTGTAAATGGTGGGCTCTGGCTGGTTTGACATTTTCCTCTGAACAACAGGCACTGATTGGTGAGGGAGCTGATACCAGGCATGGACTGATTTCCAGCAGACCATGAATACATGCATACACACACAAAGCTGGCATAACCAATACAAATGCACACACAGAAATTTTAAAAAGTATGTTCCAAGTTGAAATAGACCTCTAGACTCCTTGGAATCATGTTGGAACAAATTCCAGCATCTGTATACATATGCAAATGTACACTCACTCACACACACACACACACACACAGATGTACGTATTCTCCCCTACAGACTTTGACATGCTAACACTCACATTTAGCATCAAGCCCCCTGTATGTTTCTCCCTTATTTGCATTTCTTCATTTTGTGAGAGATGAAAAAGGAGACAGAGATAGGAAATGAATGGAGGAGTTGATTTCGTATGCAAGTACCACAGCATCACAACAGGGAAAAGCGAAATTGAAATGTCATTTTGTATTCATCATAAAACAGTGAAGAGTGTGTATATGTGTTGGCATGGGGCTGGTTGAGCATTATGGGTGTTTAGCTTGTGCGCGGTTGTTGTGTGAGTGTGTGTGGGCTTTTGCTATGTGAAGCACAAAGTACTTCTGTCGGTAAAAATTTGTCTTTCCTCAAGATATTTGAGGAATGCCTAAAGCCCCAAAAGACCAAATTTTACTGGCTTTTGGTTGGACAAACACATCAAAAGAGGTAAATATATGTCCATAAACAGCACAAGAAATAATGAAAGAATGTGTAAAACCGATTTGTATTTTATATTCTGTAAAGAAAAAATGAAATTGCCCTGAAGACATTTTGAAAATACCTTGTTTGGCACTATTCAGTATCATTTTGTCATCAAGATCATTTGTATTTGTGTGCTAATAGATGGTTTTTAAAGCACAGAAAGGGAGGTTTACATGCATATGCACCGTTGACATTCATTTTTAGAAACAACCTGCGCCCTTTATTACACAATACACACCAAAGTTTCCTGCTTCTGTTTCAGAGAGTGTTACTTGGTGTTTGATGAAAGGATGACAGAAGCTCTAGATAATTTGTTCCTCTTGGGCTTCTGTCCTTTCTGGTCTTTTTTATGAGTCATCACGTACAAAAATAAAATCTCTGTGAACACGAACAAAGCCCTTAGTTTTGATCATGGCCATGAACATCATGTGTTTTAGTGACAGGAAATGCATGCGTAAATGACACTCATCAGACTTACAAAACAGAAAACACTTTGAAGACATAGTATGCAATAATTCATAATGGAGTGATTCAATATTAATAATTCATAAATGGGTACAAGAGTTGCTTTGTTTCTCTTTTCACTGCATTTTCCTGCCAAATGGAACGACTGAGCACGATCTGAAACCTTTTATCCGAAACAAAGCTGCTTTCATCTGTCAAAGGTATTTATGACTTTTATGTGACATGACAACAGATCTCATCTCACAAAACAGTGACAGAGCAGAGGCAAACACCAGCTGTGGAAAATACTACAAAATGGGATTCGCGTTTTTTTTATATCTATATCAAGCAAATAAGAGACACATTTGACAGTTTGTCTGTCAAATGTGTTATAAAAAGAAAATCTGACTTTCAGCGTCTATTATGAATGAAAATTCATGAGTTTATGTGTTTTTCATTATACTGTGAACCCACGTTTAACTATACCCACAAGAGTCATGTGCACATGCACATTATGTTATATGACGGTAAATGAGATCGTACAGTCTGTGCACACGATCGTTTATTGTATTATTGTATGTCATCGTACAGTTTTTGTTCCCTTTATCTGCTTCGCTCTCCACTCTCTAGGGTTCCGTTTCTGTTCTTTCCCAGTGATGGCGGGAGGTTTCCCTGTCAGGATCTCTCTGTTTAGTTGAGGTTTTATGTGATGATTTTTGTCTCTACTGTACTTCTGTTTGATCAGTTTCTGTCTTATTTGGTTCAGTTTCATGTTTTCTTCTGTGTCCTGATGTCTGTTTTCTGATTGTATTTGGACTACATTACCCATAACCTCTTTGTCACCCTCTGGACTTCCTGGTTTTAGAGACTCCCAGCACTGCGGTTAACTCTGGCCCAGGCTTTCAATCAACCTCCTCTGTTTCAGCTGTTACCTATCAACCAACCTGGATCACGCCATACTAACCCTGCTCCTTCAGGGACTCTGTCAGATCATCTCCATGTCCGGTCTGCTTTGTCTTGTGTATTTCTGAGTTCCTGTTTTGCACCTGCTACCCTGGTCTCCTGTTATACTGTGGTCTGGTCATCCGTATCTCCTTGGACTTTGTTTGGCACAGTGAGTTTTTGGTTTGGACTGAGTTTCTGTTCATGGTTTTGTGTTGGCGGTTATTTATTCGATTAGTTCAGTTATTTCCCTGTTAAGTCTGTTCCTGGTTCCCCTGGGTCTTAGTCGTTTGTTACTGTTTTATGTTATTGGGTTTCTCTCCTTTGAGTGGTTTTCAGTTTCAGTCTGTCTTTTGTAAACACTTGCGTTTATTAAATTCTTTATTTTGTAACTTCCCTGGTTAGTGTGCATTTGTGTTCTGACTCCACCATTACAGCCAATTGGTTCTCTGTCTTGCCACAGTTTGGCCTGGAAATAATGACAAGTAAATTTGTTAGCTTGTTGTTATGATATTATGATATGATATTAGTTGTTCATGTATACTTCTTCAACTAAGCTTGAAAGGAAGAGAAACGGGGTGATGAAAGTAAAAGTGCTTGTCTTAATAATAATAATAATAAATCCTTGAACAGCTGCTAGACCTGTGTCTGAAGCTACTTTGGGAAATCGGTGTCACAACACCGAGACATAGCTTTGTGGGTACGGAGAGTTGAACAGCTGACCCTTAGGTTGGAAGACAAATGCTCTACCTACTGAGCTATCGTGCTGCCCCAACTTGGGTAACTTGAGTGGAGAGGAGTTGGTAAATGTGCTTTTGTAACTTGGGAAAACATGATTGATTTTTTTTGTTCAAGAATGATTTTTAAACTGCTGCAGGACTTAAGAGCTTCCTATATTTTAGACATTATTTCACCTGCTTGGAGAACAATCTCTCACAAGGCACAAAGGATACAGGGGTTCTAATAGTCTCATACATTGTTCCTATGAGATGGGTCACAGGATGAGCAACTTCTGATATGGATGGTTGTGGTGGTAGTGATGAGTAGGAGGATGGATAACAGCAGCACATTCAAAAAGCCAATGCCTTTTAATCTAGGGTCAAGCAATCTAGGCAGTGACATGATGCTCATAGACTGTAATAGCTGTAGCTTGTCTCTTGACTGCCTCCTCAGATGGTCAGCCATTGAAGTGCTGATTGGAGTTTAAGCATTTCCTCTTCCTCATCCAGAGAGTGGTGGGGAATAACCTTCCAGAAACTCTCTCCTTCCCTGACAGCTCCATGGTCACATCATTAAGTGAAGCAAGAACTTGAAGAAGACACCTATGCAGGGCTCAGTACTGCCTCGGCATATATGAGGTTTTGTATCCAAGTTCTATTAAAGGTGTTTGACCCTTATTGTAAAGTGTAAAACGTGTATCCCTTAACTAACAATTTGTAAAAGACTAAGCGCATAGAGTAAACATTACATAAATGAAGTAACGTTTATTAAGACTGTGATTTTAATTGTAAAGAAGAAAACATAAAGAAAACTTTATTAACATCAAAGTGTTGAATAGAATTAATTTTACTGCTGTTAACTGTGTTTTAATGCTCCTTAAAACCCTTTAAAGTAATGTGACACTAACAAAATGCAAGAATACTTTACTTTACTCTGCTTGGCAGACACTTTTATCCAAAGCGACTTACAAGGGGCTGGTGCTGGGTGTCTGGCTCAGGGACACACCTGGTAGGAGCCCGCTATACAGAATAAAGACAATGTGTTACTTAACTATTAATAACAATGTACTAATGTTCTCTAGTTATCATGAATACCATTAGTTCATGATTAGTAGATGCATTAGTTCACCTAAGATACCTGTTAGTTAATGCTCATTAACACATTAAGTAATGGCCATGAATGTATTATTGTAAAGTGTCGGAAGGGTCTGTGTGTAACAGCAAGTCTGACTTTAAAAAAACTTTACTTAAAACTCGATATGACTCTAAATTATTGGCTTCTTCCTAAGTTATGGCAGGGCTGTACTTATCCAGTCCCAAAGAAACAACTGAACACAGTAAATCTAGTGCATGGTATGCTGTTATTGGTAATTTCTGAATTTCACTGCTTCTCTGTATGTTGGTAAGTCTTAGTATCCAGGCTTTTCCCAGTCCTCTCTTTACTTAACGCTTCACTGGCTTTGGTCCCCAGGGAAAATTTGTCAATTAACTTATTCATATATAGCTTCTTTGAAAGCTGAAAAGAAGAATATATATCTTGATTTCTTGCACCACTACTTCATGTATAATGTGATTTGATGTAATTCTTCGTCCTGCAGTTTGAGATTTCTCCTGACCATTTTCTGGATATAACTAATACTGGAAGACATTTTCTGTAAGCTAGTCTTTATGTCTATAATCAAGCATGCTAAAAAAACAATTTTACAACAAAGCATAGACAATGTGGGCCACATATTATTATTTATTCTAATGATGCTGAATTTTATATAATCTTTTATTAACACATTTTCTGGAGGGCGACAGTTGTTGACATTTTGCCTCCTGTTCTTGCAACAAACATTTTCATACAGAACTGTTATGAAAACTATATCTTTTGTGTGTGTTTAGTGTTTTGTTACATGCAGTATGTTTCCTTACATATTTGTGCAGAGGCAGATGACATGCAGTACCACTGGAAGTCTATTAGTCACTAAAGGCATTGTCAGCAGGAGGGAAGGCACAAATCTGCATGACAGGAAATCACATATGAAGGAAACAAGATGAAACAAAGCAGAGCTAGGGTGCTTCCTCCAGTCATTGGTGTAAAATTAGATCAGATGAAATGTTGCAGTGGATTTGCCTTATTTCCCTCTTTCTTTCTTCATCTCTGTTATTCTCCTCTATGTTTTATTTGTTCTTTCTTTTACACTTCATGACAAATAGCAGACAACGTGGGGAGATGGTAATCTATGCACTGCACCACCACTATATATTTTACCTAGCAGCCAAGGAGAGAAAAGCTCATATACACTACATAGAGTTTCATGAAAAATGCTTATGTAAAAAGTATAAAATATTCACTTTTTGTCCATCTAGTGAGTCATTTGATTGGTACAAGTTGCACGTTAGTGATTCCAGTTTGCATTTTTTGAGATGGCATGAAAAATAAAATGGAAGAATGTCAATTCTCAAGCCTTCCTACTGCGGTCTACAAATCTGATCCAAAAACAAAGACCCACAAGCAATTTGAAGGCCTATTAAATACCACAGACTATAAAAGGGAAACATTATTGTGGTATCAGCATCATTTCTCAGAACACGCCACAATATTGGGTTTACATGATTTGAAAATGCTGCAGCTTAAGGCACATATGCACTGGCTTCAGCACTAGCAGTGGTTTTTGGTGTTTTTTGGGTAAAAAGTAATACTAGAGCTACTGTAGCAGGCAAAAGGCTTTTATTTGAAAGTAAAATCTGTTGTGAAAGTGCATTTTAGGTATACATTTACAAGTCAAAATATTTATATAGGATATGTAAGAAATGTAACTTTAATCACTTAGCTTCCACGGCGTCGCTTGTCAGCAGAGGCGCTGTTTGCGGACAGGCAAGGCAGGCAATTGCCTGGGGCCCCCAGGCCAAGGGGCTGGTATAAGTATAATAGTTTGTGGCTGTGTTTTTTTTATCTCAAAGTATGTAGTTATTTTAACGTAGCCAAATATGCTACCTGGTAAAGGGCTAAGTTGTTTGATTAGCATTAGCAGCATGCTGCACATTAACTTTAACCTTTTTTTGATTTGGTGCTGGAGGTCAGAGCTGCTATTTATGTTTTTCCTGAAAATGTACCCTCCCCATGGGAAATGCACGTACAGATAGATATAAAGCAGCATATGGTTATAACAGGGATATCAGTGTGTGTTTATGGTAGATATAAGTAGATTCATGGTATGATATTCTAGCTGGCATGGTACTATTAACATCAGAAATCAATAAATATCGTATTATTGTACTTCAGTTGGATTACTTATGCACCACCAATCGTCCTGTTTGTGTCTGGTCGGACTCATTGCCGCTACCGTCCTTCTAGCGTCAAGTTGAACAGTTTGATCGCATGTGGGACAAAGGACAAGGGGGGGGGGGGGGATTTTTGGAATTTTTTGCCTGGGGCCCCAGGAGACCCTTGGAGCACTCCTGCTTGTCAGCCCTGGTCCTGCTCTGTCCTGTGGTTTGATTTCAGTCTGTGACTGTTATTGGCCTCATTCTGTTTCTTCTCTCATTTGTTTGTGGTGCCTCGTCTTCAGTTTCTCAGTGTTAATTTTCTCCGAGCCTCAGTTTTTCTGTATTTCAGTCGTAGTTACCTTCCTCTTAAATGTGGTTTATTCTTATTAGTTGTCGCCAGTCTTTGTGTTAGTCTTGTGGGGTGGTTTTTAGCTTAACCTGTACACCTCCGATGTTTCTCCTTTTGTAATTAAATTTTCCTTTGCTTCAGTTCTGTGTATTGGCCGCTTCTTAGGTCTGCTCCTCCGGACAGTTACTATAAGTTAACAAGTTCATTTTCTAAACATGCTTTACTTAATGTATGCTTTTTACTTTACATTATATATATATGTTCTGTCACTCATCCCAACCAGGGATTTGCTGTTTGCTTATTCTTTAAGGTCTTCATCTTACTGTGTAAATCGTGTTGAAGTGAATTGATAATATATGAATGAAATGAACTAATGCTGATGCTTAAATTACTGATAAATGTTAAAGTTAGTTTAACAGAGTCATATAGTAAAGCAATATAAGCATTAAAAGTAGGGTTGAGGACCACAGCTTTACATTTGCATGTGTTTAATGAGGCTTTACTCTAACTGTCAGTTGGGGAAATTAAACTTAGTTGAAGATAAACTTTGTAAGAAAAAAATATCCAAGCAATATAAGTACATTTTTTTAACCAAGTCACTGATCCATTTCACTGGCACGCAATCTGAATTTTTAAATTCTTTAAGCATGAAAATGAAAACTAAAGGATTTAGTGTATCAAAGTTTTTACACAAGCCTCCGTTTTTCCCTCCCACTGTACGTCTCCACCATGTTTGTTTATGGCTTCAGTGGCTCTGACTTTAGAGCCAATTCTGTTAGAACCCCATGGACCTGGACAAACAGGGACAGCAATCACAAACAAACAGAATGAAAAAGGACAAAGTGTACTGCACCGATATATTGCCCCACCCACGTGAAATGTCCTTAAGTTTACAGCAACATAAGCGGCGTCAGCAGTAAATTCTGATTGGAACAAACATGATGTGGCACAGAGGAAAACAGGCAGGGTCTAAAAGTGAAACTCTTGACTGTTAATATTATTACTATACATTTTATTAGCTTTTTGATAATAGCAATAGCTTTTTGTGCTGGTAGAAAAGACCTAGTTTTGGATATTGGATATATTTTATGTATGTAGGTCTATTCTTCTCTCTGAACATCGGCGTTTGGGTTGGCAGACTCGTTTATATCTATAATTCATGGCTTTTATTTGTTCCTTCCTATAATTAATTTAATTCAGTTTCATTTATATACCCCTAAAACACGACATAAATCATCTCAAGGCACTTTACATTGTAAGACCCTACAGAATATACAAGTAAATATAGAATAATGTGGAAAACAATAGAGACAGTAGAACCAGACTCAGGGGTGAGTGAAAAGAGAAAAGAAAAAGAAAGAAACAATAAGAAGCAGACAGAAAACCTGAGCAGGTTGATAGAACTACATACTGCTAAACTGCAAATACACAAACACAAGCACAATCTAATTAAATTTCAGATATATCCTATAAAATCCAGCTGACATAGTCAGCTTAGCTGTCAGACTGCAACTGTTTATGACTGACTTGTCTGAACATTCGATGCACCTACAGTTCGCTGTTTCCAGCTCTGTGCACTGTTTGTTGTGTGGAAAACTGCTTGAGACTTGTGCTGCATGAAATCATATTCCAGCTGTCATTATTTTTGACTGACCTATTTATTAAAATAACATGAGTTGTTTGTCTGCAGATAGATGCAGGTGGTGTTCTTCTTTTGTATTTCTGACAAACTAGCTGCTAGATATAAAGCTGCACATAACCAGATGCCAATCAGGGCTTAATAACCTAAATGTAGTAATATTGGTAATGGGTTCAATTTCATGAAAGATGGGTCTCAAAATAACACATCTAAAAAGAAATATCTCATACATATCATTGGAGTTCGCAATGAAGACACAGATTTTGCAGTCAGTGGAAGGGACATAAGCAGTGTCGGACTGAGCCACGAAATGACCACTTTCACTGCAGTTGCTCGTCATTTGTGTTGCGTATGAGAAGCTGTGTAAAGCCTGTAGGTGGTGCATGCAGACATATAATATTAGCTTACTCAGAAGAACTGTAAAGAAAAACCCCTGCAGTCTGTAGATGCTGTCTCAGGAAGCTGTGGCAGTACAGCACACTTATCACGCTAATGTACTGGTTTTCTGCTTATCTGAAATGTCAGTTTCTGGAATCCAGCTGCACATGTTTGAGCCAGAATCTGATCTGGAAGGCGATGGTGAAGAAGACAAACAACCACAGCAACAAAAACTCAAACAGGATATTTTCATTTGGGGAGGCAAAGGAGTGGCTAGAGGTCTAGGCGGGGTGGCGATGCCGGACCTATGTGAGAAGCCATTATATGGTGTCTGTTTTTCTAGGTATAAAAAGGGGAAAAATGTTCCTCAGAATAAATATAAAATAAATACAGAAAATCAAAGGTCAACTTCTGCCTTTATAATCTAATTTCTTCTATAGCTGAAAAACATCTTCTGTGAGACATATTGAACTTATGCTGGCTGTGAGAAAGGCCTGAGAGTGGAGATCTTCTCTGCTTCAAAACCCTGTAAGTCCTCTGTCCACACACTGCACAAACCGGACCTGCTCTAGCACAGTACGTTCTAACACAGCTCTACCGAGTTTCCTAAAGTGCATTTCTCACTCTCAACAACACTGGATGGTCCATAAGGTCTTCACCTTGGTCTCCTGAAGAAACGTGGCCAGCAGGGCTGAGATTAGAGAGCAACAGGGTGAGCACACAAATGTGTCTGGAATTACAAGGACGGTCTGTTTACAGCTAGAGCAGCTCTCTGTTTCTGTAATGCAGGCAACACGGTGTCAAAGGTCACATATGGCCCTGCAGGAGGCGTACTAATCTTTGATCTTTGGACACGAATGGGTGTCATTTGTGTTTGTATCCAACAATATTAATGACAAAAGTTCTTTCCCGTAGAAGTGTACACATATTCTCTCTGCATGTTCACTATTCTCTGAAGCTATTCATTAGTAGTCAACAGAAAGTGTTTCCTTCTGACAGCCCTGAAAAAGTTTGAACGTATCTAACAGTTATGTTTGACATCAATTTCTACATGAGAAGAATGCAGGATTAAAATGGTGGGGTGGAGCTCTGAAAATGAACTTTGAATGGTACGTGAAAACAGTTTTCAGTGCAATGAGCAACCTAAATAAAATATTGCTAGACAATTCTTGCTGTCTCAGAGTTGCCTCTAAAGCGACAACAAATTCAATGTATTTTTACAAGCAAAATCATAAAGAAGTAATAATAGTCATAGTAATAAATTTACTTGAATGCTTTAAATAAAAAATGGAGAAACGTCTAGTTAATGGTCTTTGTTTGGAAAAATGAACCATGAACAGCAAATCAATCAAAGAAGATACTCAACAATTTGTATTAATATATTTTGTGGAGTACTGTGGTGGAGAAGTAGCCACTGGGGAACTGTAGACAGCTAATTTAGAGATTCACAGTTACAGTTATATCTAGAAGCTGTTTGATGGCACAAACCTCATTGGTCATAACTAGGACCAGGCCAATGTAACTGATTTGTTGTATTTCCTTCCTGCTAGATAAACCTTTTGAGGGGATTTTCTCCAGCCATATTCAGTTTCTTAGAATTTTGTTCATCCATATTTTTCCAAACTCTTTTTTTACATTCACTTGCAAAATTTCCAAGCATTTAAGTGGAAAGTTAATCTGGAGGCAGCTAAATCTGGTTTTACATGAAAGACAATCGGTATTAAAGTGCCTCTTTTCTTCTTGCCCAGTCCTGTTTGGACTCGGCACACAAAGACACAAGCCTTTAATTAGATTTTGGGGGTCCATATTTGAAATGTACAGTTCAATAAAAATTGAAATAGAATAATAATGAATACTTTATTGATCCCCTTAGGGAAATTGTTGTTTGGACAGCTGCTAGACCTGTGTCTGAGCTACTACAGGGTATCGGTCTTGTCCAAAGACACCATGACATGTAACCTGTAACCTGGGAATCGAACTCACTCCACCTTGGGTCTGAAGACGACTGCTCCACCCACTGAGCTATCATGCCGCCCAAAGAATAAGAATCCACTTTATTGTCATTGATACATTTTTACTTGTTACAATGAAATTTGTTCTCTGCATTTGACCCATCTCCCCTTGGGGGAGCAATAAGCAGCACCACGGGGCGCTGGCACTGAGTGTCTCGCTCAGGGACACACCTGGTACCCAGCCCTCTGCCTTAACCACTGAGCCACCAGGCCGCTGAAATGAAATGAATTATACGTTTCTTGCTATTCATCTTAGAGAATATGAAATTAAATATTCAAGTCGTGAGCAGATACAAGACTTCCAACTTCCTTCCAAGGTTTAGTTTGGTTTTTCAACCTAAGGTAGAGGACAAATGCCATAAATCATTTTATTATTTAGAAACACTTTGCAACAGCAAATAAATAGACCCATGTTTATTTTTCACATAAACAAACTAATAACAGAAATTTTGTGAGCTTCAGAGATATTTTTCATAGGGATTTTAAAAGCCCTTTAAAGAGGATTCAACTATTTAAAAGTTTATAGACATTTATAGGGTCAAGCAGCATCATACAGACTCTGTGTGTAAGTCGAGTCAAAGTATTTGTATCTCTACATTTGCATTTGATGGACTGCTATTAAAATGTACAGTATACAGACATTCAAAGTTTTCACACGATAATTCCCAGTGACTCAGGTGATTCCTGGCATTCTCTCTAGCGCCACCTGCTGATCAACATTTTCCCTTATCCATTGAAATATCACAATATCCATGAGAGTGGCGCAAATGTTCACATTCATGGGTCTCATACAACATGTCCTGCTGATTCTGTTTATTCCCACTAGCAGCTACGATCAATAGCTCATCTTTTTGTTCAGTTAATCTTACAAATCTTGCATTTTCTGTAAACATGTCAGATTTCACTTTCATCATCATCATCTTCTTTTGCGAAAATGCACCCTGCCTCGACTCAACTTTACACACTGTGGTAAATAGGTACTTTGTTTTTCACTGCAAATATAGTGACTTGTCAGTTTTACCTGGTTTTCAAGAAACACAGCATGAAACACAAAAAACAATGGATAATGGGAGATATTGAAAATGCTGCTGTTTCTCGGTATGTGGTTTTTTTGTTATATTAATGAAACAGATTTTGTCTCAGAAAAAACTGGTTGGAGCAAGATGAAAGACTGCTAAAGAAATCAGCAGAGTTTGGACAACGCTTCAAAATGCAGATGATAAGACATATGGTGGTGTTAGTAATACTGCTCTCTGACGTATCAGTAGTCTGCAGCGTTTGCTTCCACCTCAGATCACTTGAAAGATAGAGGTGATACCAAAAGGTACTGTCCACAACTTTTGCTCACTGTAAAACAAAAATAGGGGACACTTTTACTTCAGCTCATGTGCAGCTGGCCCGTTTCAGTTCATTAAAAAAACAGGCTAAACCAAAAATAGGCAGGAGAAAATTTGTGCTGGATTTATGAGTTAATTTTCTGTGATAGGTTTTGTTTATTTTGCAACAGTTTGTGTCCCTCGTCAGTGCTCGAGAAAGTATTTCGTTCCAGCAGTCATCAAAGTGTGAATGCGTGGATTGTAAAGGTTGTAGTTGTTTAAGCCAAAGCTGTGAAACAGTGTTTCGCTGCTGCTTGTGGTATCAGACCTTTTTATAGTGGAGCTCTCTGGAGGTGCATGCATTAATGCATGCTGTGTACTTATGTACATTCACTTGTGCAACGTGTAAAAGAGAAATCATAGAGTGGAACACATCCACTTTATCATGTGCTACTTATATTAACTGCTCTCCACGTGAGGACACATTTTCATCTTGAGTAAAGAAATACTCAACCATTTTTCATTGAAGTCTCCCTCTCTCTCGTGCCTAATGTGATGTATTTGATACATTGACCTGGACATAATGGGAGTTCTGAGCCGAATGAGAGGAGACGTGGTAAACGTGTCTCACGTTATCAGTCAGTGTAAAAGACCGCATGCTGTCTGGTTCAAAGTTTGGTTTTGTAACATGTGCATCATGTAGTCAATAACCAAACTTTTCATTTCCCTAGCCGCAATACATGTTTACTAGGTGGAGTAATCAACTGTCTAGGAAAACGTTCCAGCTGTCATAGACATAACAAGAAAAATGTCTTGAAACTTTTCACTTTACCTGTAACGAATCTAGACTTCATGAGAGCTTTGAATTAAACTGCAAAAAACCTTTTCTGATATGCATGATTTGGATCAGCTGTTGTAGGGATGTAAAATCCTAAATGCATTATGTTTACACTAATCTTTAGCACTTTTAAAAACCCTGGATGCATTACAGTAAATCAGATTGAGCTGAAACTGGTCTGCTGTAGATGTGGTGAATTATGCTATCATGTGAAATAGTACATTGGCGTTGCCTGGAAGAGTCAATTTTAATTCAGTGTTAGTGTCACAGTGGGATTTGATAAAGATACGGTTACATAAATCTACACTGCAAATTTACCTGTGGATAACCTCCACTGAAATGTGAGAGGAGCGGGGCATGAGGTTACATTGTGTGTTTCATTCATATGCAGTCTGTTCGCTCTCACTCACACACACACACACAGACTCAAACCTCAATGTAATTAACATTCCTCTCTCTCTCTCTTTTTGTCACCTCCTATGCATAATAATTCCTCCTGTCCACTGCTCTGCATTAACTGTTCTAAAAATATAAGTGAGACATTCATGTGCATGCACGTTTTCTGAGATAGCCTCGATGAACCAGCTTTAGCAGCTCCTTTTTTTCTGATTTCAAAGCTTAGTAGCTTAGTATTCAGATGGAATAACGCTCCCTGCTGAGGAACTGTGCTGCAGCTGTGAGAGTATGCAGACATTGGACACGTGGCTGGTGGCGATAATCAATAACATTGGGTATATATGAAATAACTGTAAACATAAAAACCAGGCCTGGTCAATTAATTAAAGCCAGCAATTATTTTATTGTAAATTAATGCAAGTTTATGATTATGTGTATACACATAGACAAGCCATTGATCACAGGACTGGTGGCATGTTGACCAGTACTGGCTCTTCCACACGGCAGAGCTGATAGAAAGAAGAAGTTGAACCTGGATTTCTCTTTCATGTCTGACGTAGTGTAATGTGCCAAATCATTGAATTTTAATTTCCAACATTTCCAAATTTATTCTGTGACAGCCCTGGCTTGTTGGGGTTGTCTTTTCCTGCTTCTTTGCTTTTGTTTGTTTCTTTCAGGTAATCAGGGGAGGAGCCTAATTGGCTTGAGCAGGTGCACCTGAACGACCATTTTACTCTCGCCCTCTTTCGCTGCTGCCAGCTGTTTTTTTAATCTCATAGCACACCTGCCATGCATCCATACACACTCATTGATATGCTGACTTTCACACCTCATGTTTTCTTTATTTAAGTTATTTAATTAAATTACTAATTTAAAACTGTCACTTCGTCTCTCCCTCTTGATTTGTTGCAGCATTCCAAGAAAACCAAAAAACATAGGATCAGCTATAGAAACCCAGTCTGTTTGGATCCTCATAACTATTTTCATAACCAGCTAATCAAAAAAAACCTGTTGCTGTGTTCTTTCTAAAATGTGACATTTGTCTGCTTTTGTCTATTTTATAATAATGTCAGCCGCTTAACTTGACGATTTAATTCAGTAACTATGGTTACTATTACTACTGATCTCAAAATAATTGCAGGTTGCAGCTGTACACCGAACATTAGCTTTGAATTAAGTCAAACTTATGCAGCATTTCGAGCCCCAGAAGGATAACTAAGTCTTTGCTGATTGAATAACTCTAATACTGCAGCTATAGAATGAAAGTATTTTATGCATATGTTTAAATCAATGTCATGTCTTTTCTTAGGGAAAAGTGTGTGTTGGACCCAAGTGAAATGACTGTTCTCCATCTGTCTTCCTACATGCACATGCAGCGCTGAACATATACAGTGTTTAACAATACAACATCACCCTTCCTAAAGAAGAGATTATATCTTGACCACTATGTATTTTTGGGTTTGGAATGTCCTTCAAAAAGGTTTTATGCAGTCGTGGTTGCATAATTTGACACATACCATAGAACCATGTAATCTTTCCACTTAAGGTGAAACGAAACACAATGGCCTCCACTGGTCACCGAGTGCAGGTTTTGTATCTTTCAGAGTCCGTTCATATGCACCGAATGTGTTTGACATTGACACGGTTTAATGATCAACCACCACACTGCCATCAAGTGACAGCATCATTTTGAATCATTTATGAGGTCAAGTTTACCATAATCACACCTGTGATTATGTTTCACCTTTGCTCAGTTCTATGAAAGAAACGTCATTATAACAAGGTGACGAACTACTTAGTGAAGGTCGGAATGAGAGCAGCTGCAATCTACTCTCCTGCATCCGCAGCTAAATGGATTGAAAGCTACACAATTCAGGGAGCACAACATTCATTTGCATGTTATTTCCATAGGATTATCATGTATACGTGGGAAAAGAGGCTTGTTCTTGACACAACCTGTAATCCGAGCCATAGGCATCGAGAGACAAAGGTGAGAATAAAAGAAAACACATTAAAGTAGATAAAAACAGTGTAAGATAGTCTGATAATCTCTGAGGGGAAAACAGCTGTTGAAATAGTAAATTATGTCAGATTGGGTTATGTAAACATATGGAGTGAGAATTTCAACACTGAATAAGCTTAATTTAATATGTGTCCGCTTGCAAATTCAGCATTATTCTTTCTAAATAAATCATATTTTCAAATGTCAACTTATTACTATAAACATCTTTTCAGTGTGTATGTGTGGTGGCATTCCCTACTGAACAGAGCCTTTTTAACTTAAGTCAGAGACTAATCTTCCAGCCTGAGAGCAGACATGGCTTTCACCTTCTTCACCATGTGAGCAGTGCCCTGGTAGGACGTACATGAGACATAATATAAGCACACGAGATTGTGGTAGCCCAGTCATGGGTGAAAGCTTAACTGAAATGAAAAATGTTTGTGTAAAGGAGGTAACAAATGAGGACAGAATTAAAAAAACCCACAAAAAGTACAGTATATACAGTACAGGTGGATTTCTCCACAGCTGCACAGTTAAAACATACACAGTTTGGGTTTAGTTTCTAATTTACTTTATTAGTCACAGGTATGTTCCCTAAACGAGAGAGCTCATATTTAGTGAACATTACTGTCGCTTATTTTCTTGAATAAATTGCATTCTTTTAAGCCCCCCCCCCTGGGCAAGTCTGATCACAATCTAGTTCACCTCCTTCCCCAGTACACACCTTTGGTTCAGAGGCAGCCTGCCACCACTAAAACAGTTAAGAAGTGGACAGGGGGGGCTAATGAAGCTCTGCAGGCCTGATTTGAAGCCACAGACTGGAAGACTCTCTGTGAGCCTCATGGTGAGGACATCGATGGACTGACAGACTGCATCACGGACTACATTAATTTCTGTGTGGACACCCACGTACCCACAAAAACCATTCACTGCTTCCCAAACAACAAGCCCTGGGTCACCAAGGACATAAAATATATCCTGAATGAGAAGAA
>JAUMTR010000004.1:12762541-12841839 GCA_032270685.1 Microctenopoma stevenorrisi | reverse complement strand
GAGTTTGTTAAAGTGTTGGCATGCTCTCAGTGTTGAAATTTTTCTAATATGACCTATCGTTTTCGTTTTATAAAGGTACAATTTTTTTAAGTGTGCGTAGATTCTTATTATACATTCATCATTTAGCTATCAATCTCCTCTCCTGTGGAACCAGCTCCTAGTTAAAGTTCCTACAGCCTCTGGGAGATTTCCCTCCAGAGCAGGAGTGGTGGCGGAAAAAGCAGAGGGAGTCATTCCACAATTTATGTCCACCAATTCAGAAATGACAAATGGACACAGCAACTTGTCCCCTTCGCATGCACAAATGTAAGATGCTGTATCAAAGCATAGAACAGAGAAAGTGGACTTGAGAACTTTTTTTTCCATTTTGAAATGGTGTTATTATGCCAAGTAGATCCAGATTTATGATCAGTTGAAGACAAATGTTTTGTGTATGTATATAAATATGCGTCTTTTGCTAGATAGCGCTCCCCTCCATTATGTGTTATGAGTGAGAAGTAAGAAGGGTGATTTAGTGGAGATCCATTTAGCAATGGTTAAATAGCCTAACCCCCATGTTGTGTAGATCATCTATCCAGCTATCCCCCCACAGGCAACGCACACTGGTTGGCTTGGCTTGTATACTTGGAGGCCAATAGAAACAGGCTGTAATTTGAAGGAAGATGCTTCAATCCAGTGGCGCAGTACCTACCACACAGCAGACTGTTAGGTAGGTACTGTGCGTTGGAATGGTTTGAGGCCACTCCAAATATACAAGTTGTTCAAATGTATTTATTCCTATTTCATACTTACAAAAAAACGATTGTAGCAGAGCAGAGCAGAGCATGTGAAATTCTGCATTATTTCATATATATATTACAATACAATACAATATTATAAGTATTTGAGAAGGTAAATCTGCTGATCGTGAGTACAGACCACTAACGTGAACTTGATTTGCCTGCTGCATACATTTAAGGTATCATTGTTCAACAATGCCAGTGGCCTAAGGCAACAGGTTTTCATGCAGGTTTATAGTTATTTTAGGATTAGCTAATTGATTAAAAGAGCACAGTGAATCAGGAGACCAGTTCTGATACCACCCCTACTGTACGTATTTGTCCAGGTTTGTTTTATTCAACCAACACTTAACCCTAGCTCAAGGTTCGTCCAAAACGAATCAAAATATGTTTTTTTACGAAATATGGTGTAAGACGAAACCTGTACATTGGCAGCACTGCAGTGTTATATTTTTCCACAGTGTTGTGTTTTTCCACAACATGATATTGCAGCACCCCCACAGGGTGCTCATTATTTCTGTTATGCAGTAAAGACACAGTGATGACTGTTATGAAACTAAAAACAGACCTACATTTCTCACTTTCTCTCCCTCTCTTTTGAAACTGTCCAGGATATGTTCATCTGACTCTCTTCTGCATGTTTCACTTTGGCAGAAAATCACAATAACAAATGAGAAAACTAGTGGTAATTTTCTTCAGACATTTCAAATCTATTATAACTTTGCAATCAAGATGACAAGAAGCGGCAATCACATCAACTTGGTAAATGACAAACCACGTCTCTCTCTGCCGTCTCTCCATCTCTCACTTTCTCTTTCTGCATCTTTTAATTTCACTGACATGAAAGGTTCTCTGCTAAACAAAGACGCTCGGTTGTTTCCTGACATCAAAGGTTTCAAAATCCCCAGTTAAGCTGTCTGATGAGCGGCTTTTAAAAAAGGAAGGATGGTGGGTTCAGCCTCAGAACAGAGTGGAGCATTGACACCAGGAATACAGTAGATGAAAATCCGCGTTCCCTTTACACTCTCTTTGTTTTTACTGTCCCACATCATAAGGGACTGTGTAATGTTAACTTTAAATTAACAAAAACAACAAGCAAGGGAGAAACAAGGCAAAGAGTCTTTTCAATATTACCTCAATGTGTCTGTACAGTCACAAACCTTGCTTGTGAGAAAAATGTCTTTAACACTTGGAAAGATTTGATAAGGACATCCTTAAGGGCAGTGCATACTAGGCAGGAGGCCAGTACAGCCTCAAATAGGTGGAGCAGAGGCAGCAAGCGCTCGGCCAGGAGAGCAAGGGTCTCGAAAAGCCCCGGGGGGATGGCCCAGGAGCAACAGGCATGGAGGCTGAGAAACCCAAGGTGGATGGTCCAGGGGTGAAAGGCGTGGAAGGCGTGGAGGCCGCGAAGCCCCAGAAGTGATGGTCTGGGAGCGATGAACAGCGAAGCACAGGGGAGTGCGGGCAGGCAGAGGGCAGGCCATGGGGGCTGGGCCCAATCTGGACCGTGATCCGGAGGTTAGTGAAGAGGTGCTGGGGAGAAGCAGGGACAGGAGCAGAAGAGGCAGCGGGGTTGACATTCCTCAATGCTACCAGGCTGAAATACCGGAGTCAAGAACAGAGTAGCAGAGGAGCAGAGACCACAGAGGTAGGGGCCACGTCATCCATGACGTGGCCCAGTCCGGTGACAGGAAAAGGAACCGGATGGACGGTGCCTGCGTCCTCCTTAACGCAGCCCCGTCGGGAGACAGGAGCCGAGACCATGGGGTGGAGGCTGCGTCGTTCTTGATGCAGCCTCATCTGGGACCAGGAGCCAGAAGAGTGACAGCTGCACCACACATGGCGCAGTCTCGCCCAGAGACAGGAACAGGAACCGGAGAGGCGGCAGGGAGACTTCCGCTATGCTGTCCCACCTGGAGACTGGAAAGGTGCAAACCCAACAAGAATGGAACCAGAAGTCGCAGAGACGGCAGGAGCTGCAGCAGGGGCTGGGGCAAAAGAAACAGCCAGAGCTGATTCTCATCTACTGTATTCCTGGTGTCAATGCTCCACTCTGTTCTGAGGCTGAACCCACCATCCTTCCTTCTTTAAAAGCCGCTCATCAGACAGCTTAACTGGGGATTTTGAAACCTTTGATGTCAGGAAACAACCAAGCGTCTTTGTTTAGCAGAGAACCTTTCAGTACCCGCAGGAACTGGAGAGGAGCCAGAGGCAGGTGTGGTGATGGAGTCGGAGATGGCAGAGGCAGGAGCTGCAGTCACCACAGGGTCAAGGGCCTCCCTGAGTGAATAAACCTGCGCCACTAGCTGGGGAACCACTGGTTGAACAACCAGGGCTGGGAGAACCATATCTCCTCTAAGCGGATTAGAGCCTTGTCCGCCTGTTCTGGGTCTGGAGCCTTATGAGCAGTATCAAGGAGCTGTGTAATAAACTGACAGATAATCTGCCCCTAGCTTTCTGAGGTGAGAGCATACTGACAAAACGGGAAAAGAGGAAAGAAAAGAGGAGATGGGGCGCTGGGTCATAGATGTCCGGATTATACTGTAGAGGTTCGAGGAGGGACCCAAGAGCACCAAATGAAAACACAGGTTTTAATTAGAAATAAACCGAAAGAACAAGTAACAACAATGGAACTCAAAATCACTCTACTAGGGAGGCACAAACAAAACGGATAGTGATGGGATAAACTAATCACTAAAAAAAAGAATGTACTGACTAATGAAAAAAAGAATAGGTTAATAGGTAATAGGTTACACAAAATCACCTTTTAAGGAAGCTAAAATGCCCCAAAATAAAATAAAAAAAAGCACGCCCACCAGTGGAAAAAAACAAACTAAGACAGAATCCCCAAAAAGTACAGAAAACAACAGTAAACTGACATTAACTGGTTCGCGAACCACTCAAAGACACAGAAATATTTAGTGGATTTGTTCAGTTCAGTTTAGAAACTACACACATAAAACTAATGTCATCATAGCTTGACACAAAAAGACGACACTTAGTTCCCCTGCCAAACTGTGGCAAGACGATTTCATCTGCCTGCCTTACTCTCTTTGACCAGCAGGGGGTTTGTGACCACATGCAGCCAGAAATGAGGCCTTAAGAATTGAACCATTTTGCGAACCAAGCTTCACAAGGCTTCATCACTACACACAACAGCAGACAGACAGACACACTAGACACACTGGACGGGAGACATACCGGATACGGAACGGAAATCACAGAAACAGCGAAGAGACTGAAGCGACTCTGAGACAGACGAAAGCAGAGAGCGGGTAAACAGAATCTGGCATAGGTGCGATAATCTGATAATCAACACAGAAAGGCCAGGAAGACCGGGGCGAACCGTGACAAAGGGAAAGGTTGTAATGCCACACAGTGTCCTTACAACCACAGAAAGACCAACTTGGGTGAGTGTGTTTCACAAAAACTCCCAGGGAGAAACTCTCTCTCTCTCACACACACACTCAAATGCTAAACATGCAGAGCCACACACACACACTTTACATTACCTTGATAACGTGGCTCTTATCAGTGTTCTCCCATATCACAGTTTACTTCTGACAAATCCTGCATTAATAGTGTGGTAAAAGTTTTACTGCTCATTAAAATGTGGCGATGGCGAAGCTGTTAATCAGCACTGGGCTACATGAGTGCAGAATATTGTGTGTTTTTTATCTTTATAATGAAGATCATCAAAACTTACCAGAAATCCATTTTCGCAGTCATGCTTCGAAGGGAGTGCGAAGAACCAAAGCCGCCTCCAGGTTGGAGGTCTGTCAAATGGACTAAATCGTACCGTACCGTACTGTAAGCTGTCATCATTCTGCTTTAGCCTATGTGGTAAATCTGAGGTATAGCTGGATATTGAGTCCATTCCCACAGTTGTCTTCAGGTTTCAGCACTATCCAAGTGAACTATGCTGTTTCCTGATGTGTCATGATGTAGATTACATTAGTTCTACACTTTGGAATAGGAGCGTAACTAGACTTTCTTATTATTTTGTTGTTGTATATGTTTGCTCATGGGTTCTTTCACAGAGCTGTGACCTGCTCACATATTTAGTATGATTGTGTTGTTGGTTTCACCTTTGTTCTTCCATGTTTCAGTTACTAGTTCAATTTTCTCAGGCCCTGTTGTGCTTTGTTCCTTTGTCACTTCTTATTTGGGAATTTTCGTTAGTTTTACTTTTATGTCTTTTTGTGATTATCAGTTTGTGTCTTTCTTTTTTTGTTACCTTTTTGTATGTGCCAATTAGACTTCTTCTTCTTTACCTTTACATCCTTTGTCCTGGTCTGCCATTTTGAGATGACATGTGTTTCTTACTATCATCACATTTTCTGTTGTCTAATTATATTTATTTTACTACTACATATAATCTGCTAATTATATGAACGAATCGGTTAATTGACTGATCATTGTAACTTTTATATAAACTCATCTTGGTTAATGGATCCATTTCTGCTCGGTCTAAACAAATGATCCATCTCAGTGTTCCTTTGTTTGTACAACAGTGAGATCTGTGGCTTTGGGGCGGCTGTGGATCAGGGTGTAGAGCAGTCGCCTGCCAATGGGAAAATTAGTGGTTTGAGTCCCCGCCTTCTTCGGTCATATGCCAAAGTGTCGTTAGGCAAGAAATTGAAGGAGTTTCCCCTGGTGTGTCAGGTCAGGTGCATAGCAGCTCTGCCATTGGTGTGTGAGTGTGTGTGAATGGGTGATTGGGAAGCAGTGTCGTAGTCTAGGTAGAAAAGCGTAGACCATTTTAGTCATCATGCAAATAGAAAACCAACTTTTTGCGTAGGTTGATTTCTATTCTTCTATGGTGAGAGAAGAGAAATATAAAATTTGACAGTGGATCTGGGGGGAGAGAAAGGTGGGGGCTGACATCAGTAACAAAGGTTCCCTGCAGGAGTGCCTCATAAAAGTAAATGAGTCGTCTTGCATTTTGTATCTGCAAATTTGTCACTTTCAGTTGAATGCAACGTACAAGGATACAGTTTAACCTCAGCTCTTTTGTCCAACTGGTGAAGTGGGTTTTATTTTCAATTTCAGTTTCTTTTCATTTGGCTATTCGCTTAACATTTTTAGTGAAAGACGTTGAAGTAATGAGTCGTTGAGATCGATTGACAGTTTCATGATGGTGCTGAATATAATAACACATAATTGTCTGGCAGTTTTCTGCAAGTTACTTCACACAGCCCACATCATTTCCAGTGTGAAACACAACCTTGATTGATCAAATACTTAACATAAGCCTTAACATTTCCATGATTACACAAAGCTCTGGACTGTCGCGATAATGCCTCTGTTCAACCTCCTGTTTCACGCTTATGATTAGTTTCTGTTTTGTAAAAATAATGTTATAATAATAATTAACCAACCAAAAACATCTGGTTTAAATTCAGTTGAAATTCTCAGTGGTGTGGGGGTAAAGGGTTCTCTCTGTGACTCGCTCACTTGATTTCTCTGTCACACACACACACACACACACACACACACACACACACACACACACTCTATCTCTCAAAGACAGCCACACAGGTGCACATTAATGGACAGTCAATATTTGTTGGAATGGAATGAGTTCGGCTAGATTGGATTTCCAGGGGAATCTCATTTCAGTCAACACTAATCTGCGAAAAAAGACGAAGAGAAGAAGGGAGGGCAGAGTATGGACTGGTCATTCCCGTGGTTGCAACAGGGATGTGTAGAACTGTGTGTGTGAGTGTGTGCGATGGGAAAAGTTTTCACAGTGTCGCTTTTTAATTGTGCCACTTGAAGAGTGTGTATCTGAAATATGTGCCTGTGCGCATGAGTGTGAGATAAGTCCATCACTTCTGTAGGAATAATGTTGTGGCTTCAAGGAGATTTGGTTTGACCCCTGCCACCAACAACTGCTGCCTGGAGTAAACATTAGATAACAAAACACCCACTTTTAAACAAACTAGTTCCAGATACTTTGTACACAGATTAACTACGTGAGCACAAACAGGACCCAAAAGCCTCTTTTAAACATTGTGTTTTCTTTTCTATATCGATAAGGCAAATAATTTGACTTTTTGTTAAAATGACAAATAACTAGTTATTTAGCAATACTGGTGGCTCAATGGGCCTGGTAGCTCAATGGGTTAAGCGTCAGACTGGGATGTGGAAGGAAACCCGTCTGACTCCTAGTCCATCCCCTACCAGGTGTGTCCCTGAGCCAGACACCCAGAGCTAGCTCCCACTAAATCCCTTTGATAAAGGGTCTGCCAAATAAAGTAAAGTAAATGTGCATTGGTGAAAATGAGCAAAAATTTCTGAATGCCAGTACAAACTTTTCACATAAAGAGTCTTAATGTTAACACTTTGGCCTTTCTTTATTTGATTTGTTTGCTGTGGTTCTGTGTTCAGTTAAAGGTCCAATTGATATGTTAAATGACTTTAGAAATAAGACATTTACATGTGTGTTAGTAAGAATTTAAAATTGCCTACTCACACACAAACCATTTATAATTTCTAAATTAATTTAAGATATAAGGCTCCAAGTAATTCTAAATAAAGAGCCGGGCTTAGTTGGCATCATACGTTTCTCAGTATCAGCTACAACAGAAATAATTTTGGGAATTTGTTTAAACCACAAATAGAAAGTAAGCACCATATGGAAAGTTAAGGGATCATTATTGTTATATTCTATCCTTTATTTCTCAATTCTATGGAATTTGACATTGACAGTCACACAACTAGCATGGCTAAGCCTTACTGGGAAAACAGCCACTGTTTGCCATAATTACTGAAATGATTATGTTTTTACATGTTCCACTTGAAATCTGTCCATCAATTACTTTAATCGCTTCTCCTCTTAAGGGTCACAGGAGTGCTGGAGCCTCTACCACCTGTCATTGGGCAAGACGGGGTACACCCTGGACGCTTAAATCTAAATCTATCAATTATCAAAACCAAACTCTGAAACAAATAATTTGTCTACCAAAAAAACACAAAACAGATTTGTTATGTTCTAAAAGTTTTTTTGAAGATACTCTGTGGTTGATTTGTTACCAGGCAGAACAGCATCAACCAGCTACGCAGCCAAATCACCAGCACATTAAATTGTTGCTCTTATTGGCTGTGATATAGAATAATCATGTTTGAGAGACTAATAACAACAAATTTGGAGGACAAAGAAGAGCAGAAAGCAAAACTACATTTCAAAAGTAGCACAACAAGGCACTCACATCTTTAGCTCTAGCGATTTGATGAAAAGGGAAAAAGGATAGAAAACACAGATAAAGAGAAACACATGGACACAGAGAGAGAAGAGAAATAGTTGGAGAGTGGTTTAGCAATAGAAAGCCATAAAAGTCCCATTAAGCTCTCTGCCTTGATTGCTCTACAATTAAATGTCCATTTTCTTTGCCTACATAGACAAGGTTGGCAACTTCACTTCAGCAGTTGGTTCACTGTGTGTGCGCGTGTGTGTGTGTGTGGGAGGGCACATACCCGGGTGTAAAAGCCAGCCATTAGTTGTTGATTCTGAGTGGTGTTTCTAGACATTCACACTTACACATCAGGGTGCCAAGTTCCAGTAGCCTGCCAAATTGATTTGAGGTCAAAATCAGTTAATTAAATAATGGCTCAGACAAGTCTAGTTGTCTGAGTCCAGAGCCCAGTTTCTGTAGTCACAGCTTGTTTGTGCTGGAAGTTCATATGAGGGAGAAGTGTTAAATATTATTGAATATAAAATAAATCTGCCGTAAAGTTTAAATGTGGTGTTTTATCCACCAAAAGCAAAGTTCTGCATGACATCTAAAGGAGTGTGTGTGTGTGTGTGTGTGTTGACCATACCTGTGGACACAGGCAAAGCCATGCTGATCCGACATAAATTGCAAAGGAGCAGTTTGAAAGCAGTATGTAGCGTTTTGGATTCTACACTGCTGGCAAGGTCATCAGGAAAGTCGCGTGGCAACTCTGCAAGAAGTAGCTGGTTAAATGTTGGTGAAGATTCTCAACCAGGTAACGTTATCTGAAAGGTGGATTATGGCAACTGGACTTCTTTCTTGTAAGGTTGAAACAGTGAAAAGTGGAAACGTCATTTCCACTGCCCTGAATAGTCTTGTTGGGAGAAACAATGGAAGGGGAGGGTCTGGATAGGAACAGTGACACCTCTGACAACCCCTTCTATCCCTATTAAGAGTCATTAAGTGTAGCCAACACAGCTGATGTGTGAATTGGGCCTGATTTACCTAAATTTGTCATGTCTAACCAACTTCTCTTAACATAAAAAGCTACTTGGATGGGAAGTAAAACGTTTCAACCAAGAAAGTCATCCAGTAGACCATGGGAGTTACCTGCAACGAGTAGTTGAAGGAAGCAGTAAGAAAGTGTACATACAAATTTGCACAGATGGCTCATAGACCACAATGGATAAATATTGTGTCTATGTATCCTTGTTAAAGAGTAAAGAGACAATATAGGAAATTAATATAATAAAATTTATCATTCTTTACTACAGAACCTGTAGCAATGTTGTAGACGCTTAGGAGAAAGGAAAGTTACATTGATTCAGATTTCATTGCACCACTATCAGGCAGGAAATACCAGACTAGACCAGATATAATTCTTGAAATACTGAAATGAATAAGTAGATATGGAAGTCCTCAATCTCATTTGGATATTTGAATCTCATGCTGGATATCCGTACTGATATGGGATGGTAATATGTTAGGAACAAAAGGATGTCACATCATTTTATGAAAATGAAAGTTATTAACCTACATAGGGGTTCATTCAAGGTCACCAAGAAATCTTGTCTGAAAAACTGATGCGCTAGGTTAGTTCAATTTGCTGAAATGTCATCAGGCTCTCATCAAATCAGTTTAGTTTTGGTCAAAGAAATTCACACCAGTGGCCCACTGGAGGTCACTTTGCAGGGCTCTGGTAGTACTCATCCTGTTCCTCCATGCACAAAGGAGCAGATACTGATCCTGCTGATGGGTTAAAGACCTTTTGGTGGCCCTGTCCAGCTCTCCTAGAGTAAATGCCTGTCTCCTGGAGTTTCCTCCATGCTCTTGAGACTGTGCTGGGAGACACAGCAACGTTTCTGGCAATGACATGTATTGATGTGTCATCCTGGTTGAGCTGGACTGTGCAACCTCTGTTGGGTCCAGGTATCACCTCATGCTACTAGTACTGACGCTGATCAGTACAAAACTACTGGTAAGCAGTCAAACAAAGAATTATAAAAATTAAATAAAAATTATATTCTATGGCCTGGAATTTCAGAAAAAACATATAGACGAGACGTTAATTGGAGAGCCCCACTTTCATGGTACATGTAGAATATTAACAGGTTGATACCCAGGTGTGCTCGGTGCAAGTGTGGCACATTTACTAAATTTCAAGTCTTACTCAGATTTCCAGGTCTAGCACTGTTCAGTACCCCATTATACCTCTTTTATAGCATAGTACCATAAACACATGTGCATTACAGTTCAGAAATTTAGTAGGCACTCCTGCAAGTGGAAATGTACTCTTAAAAAAACTTTATGATTTAGCCTTTGTCTGTATGAGTCTTGTGGGAGTATTTGATTTATGCATCTGCCTCAGTATAATATACTCACAGAAAGAAGTAGTACAGCACTGCAGGTAAAGAGGTGAATAATTCAGTTTAGGTTTGCTGGGTTGATGTTACTGACGAAGGCTTGTGAATTAATTCAGCTTGTAATAAAGTTCATATTTTTGCCAAATAATTACTGTACTTGTTGCAGGGTGATGCGGAAGCTCTTGGGTGATGAGGTATCTTTTGCTTCACTTGGTTTCATTCCGTTGACTTTAAGTTTGTGATATTGGCCTGGTTTTCTGCACAGTGTCGTTACTAGCCACTATTTTTAATTCTTTAGTACAATGTCTGAATACAGTTGAAACAACCTTTATTTAAATATTTTTTTAGCTTGTAGCACTTAGGAAAAATGTAATCACTTCCTTTTTTATTTTTACATAATATATTCACATAGTAGAGCAGCAGTTCAAGATCTAAAATGTAACTAGTATTGCCATTTCTTTTTGGCTAGATTATTATTGAATGTCAGTTCTATCAGTATGTGTGTGTGATTCCAAAAATTGACACACTGACCTAACGACAGACTTGTACTTGTGTGGAAGTTTGTTAAAGTCATGCAGAAGTCAGTCTATAATCTCTAACACAATAAACCAGCTTTATGAAACAACAAAACTATGATTATTCTATGTGCTGTACTTACAAGTCCCTCCAAAATATAGGCTTAGGTTCCCAATGTTTCCAAACCCTTCTAAAATTATAGATAATTATAGTATTTTATTTACAAACGTATATCACTGAGTGCAGTCATTCACTTAACAAATAAAAGCAAAGCAGCAAGCAGTTATTATCATTTTAATGAAAGTGATTGTATTGGTTGTTTAGGCTGGTGTAGGTAGGCGGCTGCCTTAGGACATAGGAGGAAGCCACATATCGCTTGTTTGAAGAGTTGTTCAATGGATCTAAGTGGCCAGAGAACCACTTGATGCACTGATACTGTGAGTAGGTGTCAATGACTGTTAATTGCTTAACTTTACTTATGTTTCTGTCTGCTCCCAGCTTCGGTTTCAAAAATGAATTATTTGTTTCAGAGGATGAATTAAGATAAAAAAAAACAGGCCTGGCATCTTGGCACGAACCTGCATTGAATAAAGTGTGTGCATCATAAACACACAAACCACACGTCATGTCCAATAGCTCAGCTGGTAAAAGGTCTGAGGACATGCCTGGGACTCTGGTCCTCGGTAATAATGTTTGGACACCTCTGTCTTAAGTGAAAGAAAAGGTGGCGTACTTGCTTAACACTAATTTAGGCCTAGCTCCTAGTTGAAAAAAATATAAAGGTAGAATCTAAAAAGTGAAATCTTTGTTGTTTGAGGTTTAAAGCAAAAAAGTAATTCTACAGAGTGTCATGGTAACAGTGCCTCTACTTTCAGATAACTGCTGATGGGGTCAATCCAAACTCGTAAACAGTTTACCATAGTGAATGTGAGGCTCCTTTTTTCCTCTTTGCATAATGAAATCAGACAGCAGCACTAATGGGAGCACAATGGTTACCCCAGTTACCTTAAAGCAGGGCTCTATAACACTGTTTAAATGATTGAGAAAGTGAGGTAAAATCCAATACAGCTACCTATTTCGCTCTGTGTGTGCTTCAGTTTGAGCCAGTCTCCGTATGGTAATTTGATGTACAGCTCAGGCCCTGACAGTCTCCTGTTAAAGAAGGCATTTCATTTATCCAATGCATGAATTGCATCTTTTGATGGCAGTGCCAGCCAGTTGGTGAGTCGTTTGATTCACTACTCTGCTCTACATATACTTTTCTGAGTAACCCTTCCTTCCATAGTAACCTAATTAATAAGCATTTAGCCAGCAAACATATGGACAATTGGAGTAATGTACTACATAGGCGAAATTTAAAAAGGTTTAGGTTGGTTAAAACTCAGATATAATTGTGTCCTTCCTTACACATACAGCCAATTCATATTATAACATCATTTATTACTCATCAGTTACAGGTAGTAGTTGTTGCATTAGTTTGTTGTTACCCTGTAGCAAGTCTACAGGTTATTCTCTTTTCTGTGCAATCAACACAAACATTTAATATAAACATATATTATGTTACATTACTCAGTAGAATTTACTAATTACTAGGGAGGTCTGCAGAAACTGTGTTGTAAAAGGAAATGTTTCTGTTACAATAGTATTAGCCCAAAAGATAATTACATGTACGGTCCCCAGAGGAAGAATTTATTGGGTAATTAAAAACAGAACCATTGTGGGTTAATTGTGTACTGTTAAAACTATGTATGTGGCCGCGCTGTGCTGGTGCTCTCGGATAACATTTAAAGTCATGGGTTACTACTAAACTGTTGTGTAATGAGAATAAATGATTTATTACCAAGAGCAATGGAGAGGCATCACTGTATTATTTATGATTGTGTTATTTAATTACACTCTCGTGTGCTGTTCAATCCTAATTGTTCATTCCTGTTATCAGTTGATCGATCGACAGCCACATATACAGTATGAAGTGAAACCTGTTATTCTATTGTGGAAATCCTGTTAAATTCAAATTGTTTGGTAAAAAAGTGAAAGCAAATCAGACAATCCTGCCTTGCTGTGGCCTGTATTTAGTGTTTTTACAACACGAGAGAAACGCAGACGAACCCTCATTATTGCCGCCACGATCACGTTAAAGGATTCCAGTGTTATGGTCATAGTTACCATATGTTGTTGTTGTTGCATTTAAATCATCCAACAACACCCCCACCTCTACATCTCCTCTAGTCATTGCTTCTCTATATCTTTTAGCCTCATGAATACTGAGCGGTACATCAAATATTCATAGTGTATTCTCACACACACACACACACACACACAGCTTGGATACAGACTAACAAACAAACTGCACACAAGCTTACTTTTGCCCTGTCTGTCTTATGCACTTGAATGCACCCATACCCACGTATACGTATGACACTGCACTCATTCACATGCTGCAAGAGAAATAACCCGCTCAGATCAAGCATCCGTGAAAGTTTAATACACTGGGTGTCCAATGGATTCACAAATAGACACACACACACACTTGCCACCGTTAAAGTTTAAGCTGCAGGATGTCAAGCGTATGGACCTGTATTTTACACCCTTTAAATATTTAAAAGTGTGGCTAATATAAATCACCATAGGTAGGTTTGGCTTATTCGTACCGAATGTGGGATGGGTCCATATTCATCCACAGAAATAAAGTATTCTGGTTCTTTAACATGTGCACAAAGCTGGGCTGGCAGCTAAGTTTGCACATCTTTGGTCAGAAAGACCATCCAAGCTTTGTGGATGAGATGATATACACTGCTCAAATTAAAAATCATGCTGGATATCCATACTTATATAGAATGGGTAATGTGTTAGATACAAAGGGATGTCGCATCTTTTGATGAAAACAAAAATGATCAAACTACAGAGTACTTCATTCAAGTCACCAAGAACTTTAAATGCAGTAGGTTAGTTCAATTTGATGAAATGTCCTCTCATTAGTTTGTATCCAACAGACCCCCACCCCATAGGAATCCTTATGAAATGATGGATGGTTTCCTGGACATCGCTTAGCTTCGCTAAGCTTCCGGAGCTCCATCGGATGGTCCTTAACACGATGTCCCAGAGATGTTCTATTGGATTTAGGTCAGGCAAGTGTGGAGGCCAGCCAACGATATCAAGCCCCTCATCCTCCAGGAGCTGCCAGCAAACTCTTTTCATGTAGCAGTACTTTCTATTTTACTATTTAACTATAGCGTCAGCTGGGCTGATCATTTGTCCTCTGTTTTTGGTCCCCTTCTTTTTCTTATCCATTTGCTCCCACTTACTTCCTTAGGCAGCGTTCCATTGCTTATGTCCCTTTACTGAGAAAACGTAGTATTCTTTAAGTGTCTTAAAGACATTGAGGCCTGGATTTCCAATAACTTAACAGAGTTTAATGAAAATAAGACAGTGGTGATGGTTGTTGGTAGCTCCACTGAGACCCACAATCTGGATTTTGGCTCCTTGGCACAATATACTGAGCCCATTATCACAAACCTGGGGGTGAAAGTGGATAATGACCTTGGGTTTGACAGTCAAATCAGGGTTGTGGTCAAATCTAACTTTTTCCAGAGGCACTTGGCTAAAATAATACATGCCTTCATTACCACTTGGCTGGATTACTGTAATGCACTTTATGTAGTGGTCAGCGCTCCCTCTATTACTCAGCTTCAGAGGGTGCAAAATGATGTTTCATGTTTTTTAACTGGCACATTATGCCCCGTACATTTTAGAAGTTTATTTTTATTTTTTAATTAGTTTGTTCGCCTTGAAGGATGGTCTTGCCCCACCCTACCTCTCTGCGCTGTTACAGCTCATACACCCTCCCAATCTCTAACATCAACTAGTCAGCTGCTCCTGAGTGTGCCTAAAAGTAAGCGAAAGCTTTTTGCTGCTGCGTCTCCTAAGATGTGGAATGACCTGCCATCGCGTGTTAGACAGGCTTCTTCTCTGTTTTTAAATCCCCTATTAAAGCCCATCTTTTCTCCTTGACTTTTGACATCCTGTGAGATGTTGATTCTTCTTTTATTATAAGTCATCTTTTTTATTTATTTATTAACAGTTTTTTAAATCTCTTTACATCACTTTGTTCCTGTGTGGTTGTTTAAAGTGCTTTATTAATAAAGTTGAAATTTGAATTTCATGAACACCAAAACAGCTGACACTGATCAGCAAACCCCTGTGCTACATACCTGACCAGATCAATATTCCAGAAGTTTAACTGACTTTATAGTATACTATATTCAAACTTGAAAAGCACATATATTCATTATTATTATTATGATTATTATTTTGATACAGGAATATTTTTTGGCAACACAATTGTGATATTGTTCAGCAGGAAAGCCTGCACAGCGGCATAGTCATGTTGAAACAGAAAACCAACCTTTCCTAAAACACTACTTTGTCATATGTTTGTGTACTGTACGGCAAGATTCAATAAATTATAACGAAAGTTTTATCTCTAATACACTAATAAGTGGTGGTAAGTACTAAATGTATTTGCATTCTTGTAGGTTTGGAAAACATCAGTCAGGATTGGTATTGTATCTTGGTGCTGTTTAAATGTAAGCCCAGCGACTCTAACCATCTTTTAACTACTGTGCATTTAATGATATCTGATTATCCAATAAAGACATGCTGTATCGTCTGGATATGTTTCATACACACATTCTGAACACATTACTACAAATTCCATCCACAAATACAACTATCTAGTCTCTGTAAGAAAATAATTCTGGTGACATTGCTGACAGACAAAATTTCAAAACAAAAGCTCAAAAAAAGCTGCATTCAGTGTTATATTTATGTTGACTAAATGACCACAACCTGTATGAGAGCGCTGCAGTCTTTACTTCAATTTAATTCATCTTTATTTGTATAGCACCAAATCATAACAAAGGTCATTTCAAGACACTTTGCACAGCGAAGTTTAGGTCCTTGCAAAACATAAGTACATTTACAGAACAATATAAAAAATCAACTATACAACTACAACAGTCTCACTTAAGCAAAACATAGTGGAGTGGACAGTGCAGAGTAGAGAGGAAGGCTGGACGAAAGGCTCAGGGTGGGCGGTCATCTGCCTCGCCCAGTTAGGGTGAGTGAAAAGAGGAGAGAGAAAACAGCGGGCAACAGAGATCAATGATGCAGAAAATAAACAGAACATCAACTCTGAGCTCTAAGACTGCAAATCTACTATGCAACATTTGGCTCAAGCTCAATAGTGAATGACTCGCCACACAGAAATACAGAAATGGGAACTGTATAACCACATTAACAGATGCATCTGATGATTAAACACACTCAGTCGTTGACTGGGAATCTCCCATTACCATCTAAAATTTCAACTGATGCAAATTAGTTTCAGTACCCCGATAGCTCCCGTGGCACAGACAGCATGCTGAGTGCTAACACGTGGTCCTGAGACAACAAGTGGACGTGTACAATGTCTAATACCCAAATGGACCTTTCATGTGTACATGTAAATATTAAGCCTTTAAGAAAACAATTAAGATTTTTGATTAACTGACTGATGATAGGTGTACTGTAGTCTGGTTATGATAAAAGTCAGATCTTGTATAGATCTGCCTACAGTGTCACAGACTTACAGTTACTGGATCGGATTAACTGATCAGTGGATTCTTACCTGGAGCTATATTTAGCAAAAGAAGCCTAGAAACAAGAAATTGAAATTGCTGGGGAATGAATAAAAAAAACACATAAATGTAGAACATCAACAACGTGGGCTTGTTGCCATGTGTTGAGTCATTTCAGGCTGTCAGTGGTCGACCCATTTTAAAAGCTATTTACTGTTACAGCCGGCTTGAATGAGACACAGAGACAAATACAGACAGCCATGGGGAAAACTGCAGGTAGCAGTGTTTGATAAGATGCTCGGTTCATGCTTTCATCTCCTTTTTCTGCTCATTTTCAGATCAACCCCACCTCCCACCCCACCACACACACACACACACACACGTCTCTTTCTCCCCATTACTGCTGCTGCTTCCTTTATACATTTCCTGTCCGTTACTTAGCAAAGTGAAGACTCTCCCCTCAGCCTTCCCCCAGGTACCCTGCTGAAAAATAAGAAGTGATGGTGGCCTGATGCTGCTCCAGTGCAACACGTTGTCTTCTGAGAATATTCCTCTATTTGTTATAATGGAATCCCCACTGTGGCCATGATCTAACCACTTTTCACTTTACACTATCCAAATATATAATCCTTTATGAGTCTGAAAAGTTAAAAGAGGTTCACGGCGTGGTTTTAAAAACTAGTTTGTGTATAAAACAGACTTCTTCTTTCCTGATTTGGACATTATTTTCACAGACGTTTTTTTTGTTTCCGGAGCACCTTGACACCATTCTGATTCTGATTCTGATCTGATCATTGTTACAGCTGAATAGGACTGTTACATGGTTAACCATATCCTGACAGGACTGTGAGAAGTTTGACATCTGTTGTGCTGTGATCACCCCAGAAGCTTATCGGGACTTATCGGGCTGCAATGAGTAACCACAGTGTTGTAGAGGCAAGGGTCAAACAGAAGCTATCCTACAACATGCTTTGATACAAGTGATGTAACATCTGCAAGTCTTAGTCTGAAAGAGCTTTTACTATGCAGATGATGTCCTGAACTGCCTAAAGATTCTACCTGGTTAAAATGCATGTAACAACCCTTATATAGGGCCCACTGTGGAATAGAAAAGGAGCAGAGAAACTAAGAGCTAGCTGTGTATAATATAGGTCTTTACCCTTTCCCCACGTCTTCATTTGTCTTCTTTTTAGTCTCAAACGGCTAAAGGTCTGCACTCAAGGGTGCTGTAGGTGCAGTTGTCAGCTTTTTAATATCTGTGGAGTTCTGGCTATTAAAATTGATTAAAGTTATCACTGTAATCTATCATTGATAGAGAAGGGAGGCATTATGGGTCTGCCCTTATTTGCAAGTTAAGACTACCACTCCAAGGTCCAATAGCACGGTTTCCAGAGGCAGAAAACCACTTGCTGATTATTAAGGCCTTGTATGTAGTGGTTAAATTGACGATAAAACCAAGTGAAGGACAGATAAGGCCTCAACAAGGATACAGACTGGTTTCATTTTAGCTGTAGAACTGCAGACATGCAGCATGATAGGACAATGGGTAGAGAAGTCATCTTTAAAGCTGAGGGTGAGCGGTTTGATTCCCTGTCCCTGCAGACTGCATATAGAAGTGCCCTGGACAAGACACAGATGCTATCATGTGTATAATTGTCCACAATGATTATTATTATTAATTGTTACAATCACTGTCATGTAGATTTTATCACTGTATTTAAACTGTTTATGTGTCTAACTTCTTTGTCCATGTGTAACACTGGGTAACACAGACCTGCTTGTTAAAAAATGCTAGTGTGGGCATTTCTATCTTTGCTGTTTTAGATGACTTTTCTCAAAAGGAAAGTCCATAACCCTGCCTTGGATTGTGACATAAAGACAACAAGAAACAGAGATAGGTGGGTTAATGAGTGAGGGAAAGGCTGCAGAGAAAGAGAGGAAAGAGAAGAGCCCATGGGAGAAAGGTAGAAAATGGAGACCCGGAGGGCAGTCAGGAAGCAGATTCATTCCCTCAAGAACTAATTATACCACCACCACACAGAGCTCAGTTCAAGGCTACTTCAAGAAATCTTAATGGTTTGATTTTTTTCCCCCTCTCACTTTCTCTGCAACTTCTGATCAACCCCACACAGCTTTCCCCATCTGTCGCTGCCATCTAGTGTGACGTGAGCAGCTTTAATGAATGAGGTTAGACGTTGGTCATCATCACCTGCCACGCTGTCATATGAAAACAGCATCTGCATTTTGGAGGTTTCACATTGATGTGATATATAATAATGAATAGTATTGTAGCTCTACATAAAATCATGACTGTGTTTGACTACCGGGTATGTGGAGAGCCTTGTTTGTACCAATTCTGAAGACTATACACAGGAAGCTGAGTGAATAACATCAACATCATATCTGATGAAGACTCTTAAGAGGCTTGCCCTTGCTCATCTGCATCGTCTGGTGGTGTGACCAATTATGGATCTACTACAGTTTACCTGCCAGCACACACCACGCTGTCATTTGCCTACAGCACAGATCCATCTGGGGGATCAACTAAGTGTTAGTTACCATATCTTTTTTTTATCTCTATTTGAATAAATTACAAATGTTCATATTCACACTTTTTTTCTTACTGTCACACAGTTTGTAGTAACTCTTTCAATCAAGACATGTCTCTACTTTATTTATTGTATTTAACACCGTAGTTACCATGACAGCTAGACTGGACTAGACAGCTGGATTCTTCTGAAAACGTATCTTCAACATGTTCTCACTCCCACAGAATCTGCTCTTCATGATGCGTTTTACTGCAACGTATAAACATGTGTGCACTTTGAGTGGACGCTTAGCTCAAATTTAGTTGAAATTTATTTCAAACATGTATTTTCACCGTAAGTACAGGTAGGCAGAAGTAGAAACTTATTTAGCCTTGCCTACTTCAAATCTGAAATCATTTAATTAAAAATAATTTTTTACTTTACTTTTTAACTTTTATTTAATGGAGAAAAAAAACGGAACGGATAAAACAATATAATTTCTTCTACATAAAGAAAAGACAGATTTTCAAATAAAGAAACTAAACAGCAACAAAATGACACGTCCTGAGTTAAACCAGTATATTTCATCCCTATATTTATTTAAAACGTGTTTTTTTATTTATTATATCTTATTTTAAATTGATTTATGTTTTTGCTTTCTTTTGTTTCTTTTGTTAGACTGTTCCATAATTGAACCCCTGATATTGAGATATGCAAACTTTTTTTGCAACAGTTTTCCTGTTGCCATGTGTATTCGGTCTCTCTTTTAAGTTATATCACACTGATCTTTGTGTTAACGATATCTGTAGTTTGTGCATGGTTGTTCGTCTGTATGTCTATGTGTTGGCCCTGCAATGGACTGGCGATTTGTCCAGGGTGTACCCCGCCTCTCGCCCGAAGGCATCTGTAGTCTGTAGTAAGTTATTTCTTGCTTATATTTATGGAAGCAATTACACCTGCACTGTGAGCCTCAGGGTCACTAGTCATAGGAAGGAGTAATTTGCTGCTTTGCTTATGGATTTTAAACCATGGAACTATGTGATGCGATACGGTTCATGTGATCCACTGACATTTTCTTATCCCTCATTGTCACAAATATACACAACACACACAAATAAACATTTCAACAAAATATTTATTATATAATAATATTTGTAAGTATTTATTTAATACTGTAAAAATATACAACACTGATTTGTTAGTTTAATAACATGAACATTACAGTTTTAATCACAATGTGAAGAGCAATCATTCCATTCTAACCACTGTCAACTGTTAATTTCTTTATGATCATTAATGAAGTAGACAAATTTAACCTTATACTCCTTACACTACTGCTCTGTTTGTAGGAATTGCTGCGTGTCTGCTATTTTTGCACAAAGTAATCCCTAATCAGTTACCGCTGCATAGAGCTGAATTTGGACTTTCCAGAAAGGAGTAATCTAAGCAATTTGCCTGGGCTATGTTTCTTATAAGAACTCTTGTAGCCTAATTCTAATACAATTTTCTAGTGTGTGTTTCTTGTGTGATGGCACACAAAAGCTTTCTAATACAGTTTCCTACAGAAAACAGGAATCTGACTCTAAGTCACTTTGTCATTTCCAAACAAAGTGATTTTTTGTTTGTTGAAAGTTCGGAATTCTGCATAATTTTAAAGATAATTTTTAATTTTAAAAATATATTTTCTCTGGGTAATGCCAGAAAATATTGTGGATAAATAAAGGATTTGTTTCTGCACAGTCTGTGTCCAATTCTCAGCATTTAAATACAGTTATGATAATTGCTGTATTTAGAAGGTTAGAGGAAAAAAACTTTAAAAAATATGGTTTGATGTTTATATAGTTTTGAAATTAGGGCTTAATTTTGCAGGATATGGGAAGTGTTTTTGGAGTTGTGTTAAATGATTTGCAAAGATGAGCTTGGGCAAGAATAAAAGTGCATGTAAGAATTTGTTTTGTGCGGTTCCAGTGGTAAGACATGTGACGACAGGTTTTACTAAAAGAGGTCATTCAGGCTTGAACAATGTCTAATATTTATGTTGTAATCTTCTGCTAACATATCATAAATGATATAATAACTGCACAGCCACATCCATCAGTCTGAATCCTGCAAGCTGAAAAATACCACCTTCCCACCAAGAACTTTGCCTTGTCTCCCTGTGTTTAAATTACTACACTTCAGAGAAAGAACAGGACAAATCCCATAATTTGCATGAACTCTTTACTGTGCTAACTGAGAGCTGGAGAAGTTTGAAACAGCTGAAGCTCTTCGAGGATATGACCATCTTCACTATCACTAAGTTGCTCTAAAAATAAGACATACGTTGGTTTACACTGCCATCTAGTGTATGTAGAGTTAAGATGTATTAGATTGTTGCATCCAATGACTTCAAAGACACACACACGGGCAATACTTGACACTTGAATGTTGTGACGTTTCTCTACAGCATTCTTAGTGAAGAACAAGAATACATGGTCATCTTGACCGGCCCAGGACCGTTTCATTTCAGTCCTGAGAGGGTTCACTCCATGTCTCTAAAAGAGCACACTGCAATGTGCAAAACCCTCAATTTTCAACTGCCAGATTTTAGTTAGATGAAATAAGCCACAAGTAACGACATGTGAAATGTCAAGAAATTAAGAGTCTGTAAAGTGTTGTTTCCTCACCATCCATAAAAGAAGCAAAGCGTTAGTAGGGGTCAAAAGGAATGTTCTCCATGGCCGGGGAATGTAAAAGAAGACTTTTACATTTTTAAAAAAATCTGTAAAAGGAGACATCAAGGTTTTTGTCGCATTAGTTGCATGATTTAAACTGAAATGAACATTCGGATAACATCGATAAAGCTGTGCAAAAAATACAGTATGCAAAAAAAACGGCAAGCTTAACATAAAGACTGTAAAATTTAAATCTAGTAGACCTGTAAAGTTCACTAGTTACTATGTTACATGCTGCATGTTTTTTGCTCAAACCGTGTAAAGAACAGAAGTGTTACATTTGTTTTTAGTTTTTTGGTGAGCTAAACAAACCAGCCATTGACATGTCAGAAGGTTTAGTCATGGCAACTGGACTTCTTTCTTTACGTAGAGACGTTTTGTTCTGCATCCAGAGAACTTTTTCAATCTGAGGTGAGCTGGTGAGTGGTCACAATTTATCCTCCAGGTTGGTTCCACCTCACCCTGACTTGAATGGCTTGCTAAGTTAAACAAAGGCAGGGGGTGGATGTAATAGTTCAACCTCTGGCAGCTCCTCCTTCCCCATTAAGTGGGTCGTTAAGGGGGTCCATCCTGGTGGACGTGTCAGTTGGACCTGATTTTTCTGGGGATGGATGAAAGGGCAGCATGATAAGTTGTGCCTGAGACCCCCACCCCTGTTGAGAGAGGGGTTGTTGATTTGCACATGTAGAGCTTCCCTAACACCTCTCTCAAACCACCTGTCTTCTCTGTGTCATTGCCAAGAGAGTAGTATTAACTCATCTCACCATAATATTGTCATTCTTCCAGCGATTAATTATCATTCACTTTCTGTAAAATGACGTTTTACATCAAGCCTCTCAATAAACCTTGTTCATTTAATAAACCCACTTTACTGTTTAAACCAAGCAGGTGCTAACAAATAACCCCCTGAATTCATTCTGACTACTTATTGGAGCACACACAACACAACTGAGCAGCTGTCTTCTGAAACAGAGCACTTAGTCTATCTATAAAGAGTTTGTTCCACGCACACGTATTTTACCGTATTTTTTCTTCATTGCATGCAGAGTTCAGATGAAGTTACCACATTCGTGTGGGAAAAACTAACTTAATTGATATTGATTAAACTATCTGGTAAACTGCATTGATTTCTGGTGACATTCACTAATTTCTATTCACTTCTGAGTGAACCTTAGTGTCTTCATGGGGCAGAGGGCTTTGTCTTGTGACCTGGACACAAAAAATTGCTGATGACCTCAAAGCCCGCATCATATGAGTTTAAGGTTTGTCTCTACATGTATCAGTATATGAAACTGAGAGATGTATTCCTGCACGATAGAACAAAACATATCATGTCCTAACTGTCCCACCTCACTGGTCTTTTGGTGATATCATCCAACACTTTCCCCTCCGGCTCCGACAATAGGCTCACCGATGTCCTCTCTTACCAACACAGAGGTCAAACTGCCAGAGTCTCTGAAATGTTTCCAGTTCATGTCTGGGAATGGGACAAGAGAGAAAGGACAAGAAGCTGGAGGTCAAGTTTCAAATCTGTCTATTCTAGTTGTTGTGTTATTTTCAAAATGTTGAGCCTTAGTTTTAGATTGCTTTAGATTGTCATCTAAACAATGTTCCGTTTATGAATACAACATTCAACTGTAGTTGGACTGATACTCCACTATTGGTTTGTTTGGCAATGTTTACAATCTAATGTTTTTGGAGTGAAATGCACAGCATAGACATGCATGTTAGGTTGATTGGTCACTGTAAATTGTCCGTAGGTGTGAATGTGAGTGTGCATGGTTGTTCGTCTGTATGTCTATGTGTTGGCCCTGCAATGGACTGGCGATTTGTCCAGGGTGTACCCCGCCTCTCGCCCGAAGGCAGCTGGGATAGGCTCCAGCACCCACCGTGACCCGACTGCGGATAAGCGGAAGACAATGGATGGATGGATGGATGCACAGCATATGTTCTTTATGTAAAGATGGAAAATGTATATGTAGTAATAAATTGTCATTATAGAGGTGATGACCCTTTAAAGTACTGCTTTTGAATTATCTTCAGTATGCATCTTTCACACACTTCAAACACAAACTTGCACCAAAGAAATGAGAACAGCTGATTTTATTTATTTATTGGAATTAAAGTAGAATATTTCTGAAAAGCATGTAATGTATAAAATGTGCAAGGAGTCGGCACTGCGATTTCAACACCCAATCTAATGAGAGAACAAGAGAAACAATTCTGTGGTATTATGCCTATGGTATAATTATAATTTGCCACCCAAAACTTCCATCTCATATAATGCCAGCAGAAACATCAGCCCATCGTCTGAAATATTAATTCAGTCTAATTTATTGAATCTGTTATTTGCATCTGTAATTGTTTATGCAATAGTAGAACAGTTGTTAGGTTATATGGTAATGAGTAAAAATATAAAAAGAAATTATTTACACAGCTATTATTTTGTTATATTGTATAATACTTAAACATCAGGTGTATCTGGAGATTTTAATGTGGGAGATCAGTGTATACCACTAATATGATGTAAGTAGTTGTTGGAACTCTACTTTCAAAGATGCCGATATACAAATATTGTATATTTATTTTTGTTAAAACTCAGGTAATAGTAGGAGAGTGATGAGAAAATAATAGTAGTAACACAACATTAGGTGGTTCTTGGGTACTGATAACAAAACCTTTCAATAGTTGATATGATGATGAATACTTTATTGATCCCCTTGGGGAAATTGTTGCTTGGACAACTGCTAGACCTGTAACTACTGGGTATCGGTGTCTTGTCCAAGGACACCTCAACATGTAACCTGGTGGGACCAGGAATCAAACTCACTCACCCTTGGGTTTGAAGACGACTGCTCTACCCCCTGTCATGCTGCCCATAATTCCTAAAGCCACTTCTTTGAACAGGTAACAAATAGGCTCAGTCAAGCACCTCACGAATTAAAATGGAAAGTCAAGCAAATCATTCTGTTAATAATACATTTCATTATAAATAATTATTTTTAATTTTTGTTAATTTAATTTAATTAATTTATTTTTAATTATGTTACTTTTTGTTGCTTTCTCAATGCACTCATCAAATTATTTGTCATTATTTTCACACAAAAATAACATACACCTTTCCGAGTTCACGTCCGTTAAATCACGCCCCTCCGATAACGTTTCTCACGTTTCCCCGCCCCCTTTGGTTTTGATGATTGGTGTGATTTCCGGGATTTAGCGACTGGATTTTCAGGTTTCATAGTGTGTGTGCGCGCGCGCGCGTATGTGTGTGTGTGTGTGCGCGCGCGTGTATGTGTGTGTGCGCGCGCGCATGTGTGTGCGCGTGTGTGTGTGGGAGTCAAGACAGTCAAGACAGACAGAGAGAGAGTGTGTGTACTGAGTGTGAGTGTGAGGGAGGGATTCTAGTGTGGTTGTAAACGCTCGCGGCGCCGACACTGTCACCGCTTTGCACCGCAGGCAGGTTCCGTGTCCCTACATGCGAGTTACCGTCGCGGCTCCACCGTCGTTGGGCAGCGATGACTGAAAGCCCCGCGACCCAATCAGCCAACGGGGAAGTATGCCAGCGCGTGAGAAACGGTCTAAAGGCGGAGAGGAACGGCTCGGTGAAGAACCTCCACCGCTGCCATAAGCGATGCCTAGCCGAGGAGGAGGAGGAGGAGGAGGTGAGGCCCGGGATGGGACGGGGAGAGGTGGGGAAGCATCTGAAAAACGGGGACGATGCAGTCATACCTGTCTTCGCCGTTATCTCCAGTGACAATAATCGTTGGCGTTGTGACAGGAAAGATGCTTCCACGCGCTGACACGGTCCCGCTGCTGAAGTCTGACATGTTGTCATCGAAACGGCGCGAACGTCAAACTCCATTAGAAACACATTCAGATTTAGCATCCGCTCGTCTCTAATGCTGTAGGCTCCCTCAATACATCAGTCAGAGGTAGTCTCTGGGTCATGTCAGGACGGGCTTTAATTCGGCCTAAGCATGATGCAGCCAAGTTAAAACACACACTTCGTGCTCCTCTTCAGCATCCCAGGTCTATAGGAGGAAGGCGGAAAGGTGACATTACACTAAATGATAACAGCGTTTAGTGCTTTATATGTGAGCCGAGCTTTGGAGGACGTGCCACAGCTCCAGACTCTGATTAGAGGCGCACACTGGGAATGTGCAACATGTTTGCTTGTGTGTTTAGTGGAAGAAGTGAAGTTTTACTGAATGCTTTCTATTCTCAGATCCACCTATTAACAACTCTCAGCATCTATTCACTGCAGGCTTTGGGGCTTTGGCAAGAAATTGTTGGAAAAATTCCATTTTCTCCTTTTTAGAGCTGAGAGTAAAGCTGTGATAAATGTTGTTTGGAAGAAACTGAACCAGTGCGCCTGTTTACTTAAAGCTGTCCATTGAGACTGCATGCGTGCTGTTAAACAGAGAATGATACTAATATTTCAGTGGGTTAACTGCTTGGAAAAGCAAAGTAACTACATGTATGTGCAGTAAGAGATTCTTATGTAAGAGAGAACATTACTAGACACAGATAATCTTTCATCGGATTGTTGTCTTTCAGCTCGTAGTGCACAGATTTACGTTGGCACAAGCAGCTCTTCACGTATTTGTTAGGCAAATCTTCCCTTGTTCGCCTACATCACACAGCCTTTTCTTTTCCTGTGTTGTTAGTCAACATCTGAACCAGGACCTAACGCTCTTTGGCCACGACTACCACACATAATCTATAAGCAAGTCACAGAAATAAAAGCTGAAGCTGCATATGGGACTGTACCATTCCAGTCCCCCCTAAAACCAGTAATTACAGTTCTCAACATTATTGCTGTGGTTTTTCTAAATAATTATTTGTATTTGTATTTGTGTTATTAAATCTTCTGGTTTCCACGTAGCTTCATTCCGCGTCGTCTCATGACAGCCTGTACCGACGGCCTTTCGTTGAGTCTTTCGAGGAGACGCCCATGCTGGTGGCAGTCCTCACCTACATGGGCTACGGCATTCTGACCATCTTCGGCTACTTCCGCGACTACCTCCGACACTGGAAGATCGAAAAGTGCTACATCGCCAGGGAGAAGGAGGAACAAAAGGTGAGAGGTGCCACAGAAAGAATGTAGACGTTTACCAGAAGAATGTGAAATACACAACCATCCACTCAACCAAATAAATTCAGGAATGAGCATACACACGTCATCAGGCTTTCACTGGTCTCAGAAATAACTGTGCTGTGTAATATGAGCGACTCTTTTTATAATGACTGGAATGCTAGCACTGTTTTGGTTGCACCGTGACAATGGCGTGAGAAGAGTTGCGTTTCAGATTTTGAATGGAACAGATTTGGTTCACTGAACTTTAGTTACATGACTGAATGCAGAAACATTAGTAATAACAACTGCAATTGTTAATTTAAAGCTGACTAAACAAAAGTGATGCGTGCAAAATCACAAATCTCCCCAACACCTGAAGCTCACGGTACGCGATGTCTGATTTGAGTCTGGGAGCGCTGCGTGCTTCGAACTGACTGTTATTAGGTGAACTTTCTTTTCGCTACCAGTGTATGAAAGCTTGTGCATTTTTGTCAGCCCAGCTAACGGTGGAGTTATCAGCACGTTCGGGGCATGTCCTTGACCACTCGGATTGTTTTCACTACGTTATGTAATGTTTGATAAAGAAGTCCATTGTTTGAAGTATTTGGTTCTACTGAAAAAAGGAAGCTAGTGGGGTTGCTTTGAGGAAGTCACCCAAAGCGTGTCTCACGGATGTTTCCTCCAAGAACCAAGGAAAGTTATGCGACTCCCGGAGTCATGTGTTAAAATGGAAAGATTCTTTTTCTGGAGATTAAATTCTTTTCCTGCTAAGCTAAAGCTTTTCTAAAGAATGAATGGCATGCAGTTCCACTAACTTTACACATGCATGATTTATGGTGGAATTCTTTCTCCCTCCGACACGCAAAACTCTGCATCTAGCTCACCACGTTTTCTCCATCTGTCCAGGACTTTGTGCCGCTCTACCAGGATTTTGAGAACTTTTACACCAGAAATCTTTACATGCGGATCAGAGACAACTGGAACCGGCCGATATGCAGCATCCCAGGGGCCAAAATGGACTTGATGGAACGAGAGTCACATGACTACAACTGGACATTTAAGTGAGATGATACATTTGATATATACTATAAATGAGCCTCGAGGAGTTCAGAGAGCAGTTCACTGCAGGACAATAGGAAGGAAAAGTGTGGTTAATGCCCCAGCTATGAAGTAGTAGTAACAGTCTTATCTCGCAAATACAAAGAGTCAAATTTCATTTTAAACAAAGGCCTGCGCACTGTTGATAGTCCGTAAAAACAGCGAGCAGGGTTACACAACCTTTCACCAGGCAACTTGCAGCAAACACAATACACAATATATACAATGCCCAATGGGATCACTGGATGTTTTCTGAAAAAGAAACCTGCCGTTAAATGGAAGTGATTTTAAATATGTGTTTTTGATCCATTGAAGAATTTGGTCTTGGAAAATGGAACAAGCTACGTTTATGAAGTATTTAGAGCTTTAGCTTTGGTTAGTTTATTCACATTGGTGTATATGTCAACCTCAGAAACAGCGTCGCCCTTACATTATTTATTCTCCAGAGTGCCCTGGCAAGTTTATTTTAACACTGTAAAATATTCTAGTCCAGTCCTTTTAGAAAAGTCAATAATCTAAGCACAAGACGTATTAAGGAGCATTTGCTGTACAACATTCCTACTTATTCAGCTCTGGGCTTTTATATTTCATTTCAATGTGTGAAACCTTCCTGCCATTACGTAAGGTTTACGTAAATTAAACTCAGCTCCACCCCTACCAATGTCTGTTTCTGTTTCACTGTCTGCAGGTATCAACACATTTTTACCACAATGTTCATCATTGATTCTTTGTGGCACAATTCTAGACAAAGAGTTTACATTTATGTTTTCACCTGCATCCAAACTGTATATATTGGGATTATTGAAAGAAATCCCAGAACCTGCAGTGCCAGCGAGAAAAAAGGAGATCAAACGGAGCTGAGATTGAAAAGCAAGAATGGAGAATGAACCTGCTCTTTAATTAGTTGCACCAATAACTATTAGGAAGTGTGCAAATAAACTGGCTCTCATCGACTATTCCCTCTGTGATTATCTCCGTCCCTCTCCATGCAGGTACACAGGTCGGGTCGTGCAGAACGTCATTAACTTGGGCTCGTATAATTACCTCGGCTTCGCTGAGAATACAGGTCCATGTGCTGACTCTGTAGCTGAGGTCACTGTGAAGTACGGCGTCGGAGTTGCAAGCACGAGACAGGAGACTGGTACAAGCACACGCCTAAACACGAGCAAACATCGCCACAGTCATGATAACATGTATTGTGACGTCAGTAGAATTTGAATGTATTGCATTGATGCGTCACAGGTCAGTCTGTTTATAACTCCCAAATGAAGAAGTGAAGCTTTCAAAGAGACTGTGTACTGTGTCGTGTCTCTGAGTGTAAACGGTTTGTTGAGAGGGAAACACATAAACCAGGGAGTAAGGCCCCACTTGGCCTCATCGAACAGAAGGAGCTAGAATAGAATGACGCACGGATGAGGTTTGGTTCTTTGTGGAGATGGAGATGTGTGCGTGGTTCTAGTGACCTCCTGTATGTCTGCACCTTAGGCAACCTGGACAGACACGAGGACATGGAGAAGCTGGTAGCTAGGTTCCTAGGTGTGGAGTCAGCGATGGCGTTCGGGATGGGCTTTGCCACCAACTCCATGAACATACCAGCTCTCGCTGGCAAGGTGAGACGGCAGACCTCAGCAGAACCGGGAAGTGTTCTTGCAGCACACAATGCTTATCTCGACACTTTTGGCTTCCCTTTTATTTCCCCGTCTGATTTCCTTTAGAGTGTGTTCCCTCAGCACTTTTTCCTCTGCAAATGACATAGGTGTTCCCTTGTGTCGGCCCGTGAACAGAGATGTTTTTCGCAGTGTTGAGTACAGTCTCTAGCAGAAAAACATACCTGACACGCTATACGAAGACACAACCCACCTCTGTCCTCATACCAGGAGAGCGTGCTTCCTGTTGTGCAAATCACATAGAGGTTGAGCCAGCGTTATCACGTCGCCCTTTGGAAAGTTGATAGTGCGCCTTTTGTCTGAATGTGGAAAACTGCTACTTTAAATTCTGGTAAAACGACGCAGAAATTTCCTGCATTAGAAAGGAGCCTTGAATTATTTATCGAGCAGATAGTGTAATCAATAAATAGATCTGAAGTAAGTGTATGCGTCTGCAGCACCTGTCACCTCAAACAGGTAAATTCAAAACAGACGTCTGAATAATTCATGCCTGTCCTGCAGGGCTGTCTGATACTGAGTGATGAACTCAACCATGCCTCTCTGGTGCTGGGAGCCAGACTCTCCGCGTCCACCATCAGAGTCTTCAAACACAACAGTGAGTCAGCAACAAATGGGTCCTCTCACAAGTTCCTCTCCCACCTGCACGTGCAGTGCGTGTCTCAATCAACATTGTGAAATGCAGTTTTTCAGCTCAAGCCTGAAAAGGCTGTTATTTTGTTCAGATTGCGAACTGTAATGCCTCCTGATTTTCTTGTCAGATATGCAGAGCCTCGAGAAACTGCTGAGAGAAGCCATAATTCACGGGCAGCCCAGGACTCACAGACCGTGGAAGAAGATCCTGATAGTGGTGGAGGGCATTTACAGGTAGCCTGTCTATTTTCTTCATGACCTCATAAAAGCCTTTAGTACATTTTGAGTATACTACAAGGTATTCTTCCTCAGTTATTCTTCCTTTTTTGACTGTATTGCCTGTGTTGGTAAACTTCCTACATCGACTGACTTCAGCTGATTTACATTAAGCTTGTTCGTTGACCTCGACTTCCAGTAGAAGCAGTTATCATCTTCGAATGGTGCTTCACGTGGTTCCGCTATGTTCAGCAGTATCAACACCTCAGAGACTGCGTTGCCGCTTTGGAGAGCTGATTCAGTACTTGCTTAGCTATTACAGTTCATACACACAGGGAACAACATTAATAGGGCACTTTTCTCCGCCCGGCTGGGTATGAGGTGCTGGGACATCGTAAACATTATCACCGTACAGCTTCCTACGACAACATAACATCTCAGGCTGTAAGTCAGACGAATGTTGCCATGATGTCGACAGGCTCCAGCAGCTTTAGTTCCCGTTAGCTCGACGTTTCTGGGTTGTCAGCAGAGAAGGGACACTAGCTGTGACACATTGTATTTGACCTCTTCCTCTCTGCAGCATGGAGGGCAGCATAGTGCGCCTGCCCGAGGTGATTGCCCTGAAGAAACGCTATCGGGCATACCTTTATCTAGACGAGGCCCACAGCATAGGGGCCTTGGGCCCTAGAGGAAGAGGCGTGGTCGATTACTTCGGCCTTGACACCAGGGATGTGGACGTCATGATGGGCACCTTTACCAAGAGCTTCGGAGCTGCTGGGGGATACATCGCAGGGAAACGGGTGAGGATATAAAACAGTGGATCCTGAATTCGAGGCCTTGTAGTTGTAAGACACAGGACAGGCCTGAAATCCACAGTGTCAGTATCAGAGCTGTCATCTGTCATGTCAGCAATGTGGATACACAGCTCGCAATTATTGCACACTGCATTCCCAACATGCTAGCCCAGTTCAGTGACATCAACGTATCCAAACAGAGAAGATGCTTACCTCGAAACATAAACAAAAAGCTGAGAAGATGTCTTTACTAAATACAATGTGTGAGGAGGATTAGTTTGAGCAGATGAGTGGTTTAACATGAGTGAAAGTGTGGCTTTGTGTCACCTTCATTTTCTTACAGAACCGTTTGCATCAGCCGTGTTAGCCTGTTCGGTCTGTGCATCATTGAAGGTGGTGCATGGTGTGTGCATCATTTTGGCGGTGTACACACATACATATTACCAGATGCTGGGTTTCTTCCCTGGTGATGCTCTGCCAGGCCTTTACTGCAGCTGTGTATGGTTCCTGCTTGTGTTTGGGACATTCTGCGTCCAGTTGTGCTTTTAGCAAATGCACTCCTTGATGAACTGGATCCAGGCCAAATGATTGACTTGGCTAGTGCAGAACATTCCACTTGGCAAAAACCAAAGGCAGAACGCCCTCAGAACAAACAGGAAGGGAAGACAGCTGCAGTGCCGGCCTGCCAGAGCATCATCAGGGAAGAAACCCAGCATCTGGTGGCGCTTCTGTGTTCCAGACCTCAGGCGATTCCTCCGCCTTCACTGCATTTACAACCAAGTATTAAAACCGACAATTAAATTTATGATTATGTTAGTTTGTCGGAATACTTTACGACCTCTAAATCTGGAGATCCGTCCTTGAAAATGGTCCTGATGCTGACACACACACACACACACAAATCACATCTCGTTGGATGAAAGGCATGATAAACAATGTGTTGGACCTGACTGTATATTTAATATCACAATCATGTTTCTTGTGAATTTTAATGACAAACCAACTGTTCATATCAGCGAGGGAAGCTTGAAGTAAACCCAGCATAATCCATCACGCCTCAGTTACAACGATTCCCAAATCTTGCATGACTGTGGAGATTGTAGAGTAATTGTTTATGCATATCTTCTTACATCTCCTGTGCATTTGCTGGCTTTAGGAGCTCATAGATTACCTGCGCTCCCATTCCCACAGTGCGGTCTACGCCACCTCAATGTCTCCGCCTGTGGTGGAGCAAATTATTACTTCTATGAAGTGCATTATGGGAGAGGATGGCACAACGATAGGTGAGCTCATATTTATATTTCCATCCCCATGATTTGTTCAAATGAAAACTGACGTGCTTTATAATGGTAATAACTAGAAGTTGCATTTACTTTAAAAAGTGCTTTAATGTTTGTTTGGTTGGGTTTTTTTTTTAACTAACAGGTTCACCATATAACCAGCTGCTTTTCGTAGGACAGTTTAATGCCAGTGTTTCCGTGATTCTGTAATTCTTATCATTAGCCACCAGGTGTCAGTGCAAACTAGTGAAATCGCAGATGCTTTGCAGAGCACAGTGGTTTCTCTAAAAATGAGAGACATCAATATCTGTGGAGCTGATAAAAAAACACTGCCCAAAAAATAAGGGAGCGATTAAATTACATCTTCGTTAAGTCATCTTTGCTAATGTACACTGTATAATTTGTTCAGAACAGAAATGCACAATAACAATCAATCAAGAAACCAAAATCATCAACCCATAGAGGGATGTATTCCTCTCCTCACAGACCTGAATCAGGGCGTCAGCGAGCGCATGGACAGTCGCCAGGCGTTGGATGAACCAATACATGTTGTCTCGTAGGTGCTCAGTTGTATTTAGGTCATGAAAACGTATGAACCAGTAACAGGCATCAAAGCCTATGTCATACATTTAATGTCTACATAATGTGGCCACATGGTGCTGGGCATTGTCTGAGTTAGGGTAAGTGAGAAGGGATAAAGGCCACCACATGCACAGGGAGTGGTGCTGTGATGGTTTTTCTGAGCAGTGTACATGGTAAAAAACATCCCTAAGTCCTTAATATGCTGTTTATGAATAGATGGCTATGTTGCTTTCACCTGGCAGTGGATTGTTTGAGGCATGTACTGTTAGACAGCTAGTGCTAATAAATCATAGCTATGTTTAAACATGTCTCACGCTGGCATTGACCCATATCATCTGTCTGGTCACAAAACACACTGTGCAGCTGGCACATCTCTGCAGCTATCTCCAGTAGGTTTTTTTTTTCGTTAGTAGTTTTTAGTAGCACTAAATTTGTGTGCACACTATAGAGAGTTTGCAGCAAACCTTGCTTTTCAAAGAACCCGGTGAAGCAATTTCCTGTGGGAGAAGAAAAACATGTCTTCCCATGTGCCTGGATGCTGTAACACACTTCTCATAGATGCGATTGTTTTTAGCTGCTTGTCAAACCTCCGTTTTTCATCTTTTCAAAGCATCATTAACTCATCTCCAACTCCTGTTTTTCCAACCAGAAGAATAAAAAAAATCTTTCTTTGTTTAGCACCGACACCTGATATACATTTTCTTTGAGTTCAGAGCTTTTTTTGTGTTTTAAACTGGGTAGAGATGAAGGATGTTCGTGCTGCTCTATAAATATCCACCTGCTGCATTAATTAAACAGACGCTATGCTTCAGTTTAACGTCTGACTGACATAATCATGAGACCGTACGTGTAATGGTCACATTTAAATGTCACAGCAAGTGCTGGGAGGCTAACCCTATTATTATGTTGTGCATTTGATGTCAACACTCATGTTTGAAACATTTCTTGCCACCGTCCCCAGGCAGAGAGCGCGTGCGACAGTTGGCGGAAAACACAGTCTACTTCCGAAAGAGGCTTCGAGAAATTGGCTTCATCATCTACGGCAACAACGACTCTCCAGTTGTACCTATGATGCTCTACATGCCGGCAAAGATAGGGTGAGCCTCGAGCTTTGGCATCACTGCGGCTCGTAGACTTTGTAACGTTTCCGAAGACACAAAGAAGTTCTTAAACTTTCTCTGGTGTCTCCACGTGTTGGTTCCTCCAGAGCGTTCGGCAGAGAGATGTTGAAGAGGAACATCGGGGTGGTGGTTGTGGGCTTCCCTGCTACACCTATCATCGAGTCCCGGGCGCGCTTCTGCATCTCAGCTGCCCACACAAAGAACATGCTCGACAGGGTAACCCAATGACTTTTCATTTTGTCCTCTCTCTACATTTTTCCAGCTCCTGCTGACCTTGTATTGAGTGTACCATCTGTCTTTAGACAGGGACCTCCCTGGTGCTAGTGTATGCTGGCTTGTTGTGCATACCCAGATCTCGCTGTGTTCTGCCCGTGCAGGAGGAAGGTCTCGCCTATTTAGCAAAAGACTTGAGTTGTTAGAATTTCTTCATTAGCACCAAGCTCAGTGGCGCTTTTCCTAAATGTAGGTCCAGGGACTATGACTGATTGCACAGCTCAAGTTTTTGTCAAAGGTTCTTCAACACAAGGCTTTTTAACAAAAAAAGAGTAAAGTGCAAAGTGGAACATTCAGCACTCGGTTCAGTTTTCGGTGTAACAACCTTCAATTTTTATGAAACTTAGTCAAGAGATCATGGCGACATTGAGGGAATAAGGGAAGTTCAGTAAGTGTTAAAACAGTCGGTAAGTGGACGCCCTACAAAAGACGGGTCATCATGACGTGAATCGAGGTCCAGAAAAAGTCCCGTTGATTGTTGACTCTAATCAAAATCTACAGTCAGGTGTCAGCTGCAAGTTAATTTCCAGTGTATCCAGAGTACATTGCCTGTGTTAGAGGTCGTAGCTCCGCTTTAGCCGTGCCCTTCGCTCATTGTGTTGCTCCGTGTAAGGGCGAAGCATTGATTGCTCTCAGTAGCACATCAAAAAGCCGCCCACTCATTTCAACAAGGGCTCTTCTGCTACACTGAAACAGGCTCACTGTAGACATTCCTGCTCCTCCCGCACCAGCTCGTCTCAGTGCTCCTCTTTTTTTAAACACGAGTTTAGATCATCTCACACAGGTGGTTCAGCCTGTTTCCTTTCTAATTGGGATGCTCTCATGGTGCTGTTGGCTCAGACACAGACTATCTTCAGGAAGTGTCTATTCAGGGCTGTTTTTGGGTCCTATCCTTTTTCTTGTGTTTCAAAAAAAGAGAAAAGAGAAGGGAAAAGAAAAAATAGGAGACAGTGAGTGGGAGTATTGTAGAGCTCTAGTGCTTTTATCTGTCATGATGTTACAATCTCCCCCCTTTTAGCCTTCCTCTCTGTACCATCCTCTTGTACTTTGATGTGTCATGTTCATCTACTTGTGAGCTCTCACTGTTCTCCCGCCATTCACTCGCATGCCTCTACACATATATACATATATATAATGCAGTTCTAAAGACCTTTCATTTCATTCCTTTCCATCACATTAATATCCTGCTATTCAACATAATGTCAACACCTAACAAAGCGAAGTCAGACCAACAGGACTGTAATTGGGTCATTCTGTGGCCATGGAGTCTCGCAAGGGCTTAATACATAAATGTGTACAGTCAATGCGAAGGAAATAATGGAGATGTATGGATGCAGACTGCAGCAGACTGTTGTAAATATGCATCAACTTAAAGCTGCACTGCCGTTTTCATTGAAAGGGCTCCAGGATCATCTGCCCAACGCCAAACCACAGACAAAGTTGAAAGCTAGCTCACGAACACGGTGAGACAGAGAGCACATAAGCCGCGTTTTTCTCAGGAGCTGGTGGAGATTAGTAGTCTAGAAGCACCAGGTTGCACCTTAGTAGTCCTAAGGTTACAGCACCTGACCAGTAGAGGTGGTATCTGAATATCTGAATGTACTTTAGGTGCAGTACCATGCCATCTTCACCGCATCCATCTTGTTAGTATCAATACTGTGACCTCCAGTCATGGGTAAAGTGTCCTGGTTTGGAAACAGCTTACAACACATTGCCTCATCACGTTGACAGCTTATTTTATTGGATGCGTTTCTCTACAGGCTCTGGGTGTCATCAGTGAGGTAGGAGACCTCCTTCAGCTCAAGTACTCCAGACTCAGAAAACGGCCGTCTTTGGAGCGGCCTATTGACAATGACGTGTATGAAGACATTGACGACTAATGAACCACGTGAAGGGGCATGAACCAGAATAAACCTAGGAATTACAGAGCAGTTCAAGATGGATCACAAGTCTTCCACGAGGAATGAGATGTGCACAGGTGTCCCACGTCACTAGCTTGCTGTTGTGAAACTCTCCAGCAAAAGAACAACACCACATAGACTCTCATCTAATTCTGCATTGCCTTACATAAAAACATGCACACTTTGTGGGAAACAAACTGAAAAACAGCATCCCTGCTCTTTCTTGTGTCATTTTTATTCCCCTTTTTTTATCAAGATGTGGAGCGAGTATGTCTGTAGCGCTCGTAGCTTTTGTCGCGTTGAGCCATGTTACGCTTGTGAAGTGGACACACATCAGCTTCTAAAGTGACTTTGAATGGAGTGATGTTAGAGAGCGCTTTTAAATATCAGTCAACGTTAAAACAATCAAATTAGATTCAGAACAATGCGGATCAGTCCAAAGCAGAATCCTGGTAGTTAAGTTGCGGCATCTGTTTGTTAGAAAATTACTGAGAATGAAATGGATTTGGTTGTTCATCCATCCATCTGTATTCTACAGATACTGGTTCCTAAATGTGGCTTGAACGTTTCTGACCACATAGGAAATGGATCCTTCCTATTTCTGTTCTTCTAGACAGCTAAAGCTACAGAACCTCTCCGTTAAATGTGGCACTTCCATCAACGCTGACTTAGCATTGCAGAAATGTCTGCGAATGCGATCACGCGTGGAAACAGATTCGTAGAAATAGGCTTAACGTTAGCCTTGTTATCATATTGTATAGCTCTAACAATTCCTCTCTACTTAACACTAAAAGCATTAGCTAAATCAAGCCCATCTCTATGATCATTCATCAACAGTCATTCCAAACCTTTAATCGGGTCTTTAGTGCATTGAATTAGTATTTCGATTATTTTGTTGCATCCATTGATAATGCAGTATTTTGAATTCCCCATTGAATAAGTATAGGATTCAATCTAACTTTAATTACATCTGGACTACTTTATGCTCCTTTACAAATTTATTGTGTGTGCTTCATTTGAACCAAACACCTGCACCATAAAGTTAACCATCACCCACAGATCAGCTCAGTGGAGTGTGGCGTATTGTATGGTATTTTATATAGTAAGGAGTCCGTTTAGTCAGGTCAGAAGCTGGGAAAAAAATATTTATATATATAATTATGTTGTCAAATCTCTAGTCCCAACAGAAGAATATGTAAACATATATACATGGATGTGTTTCAGCATTTTCTGAGATTCCACGTCATCTCTTCTGTGATTATTAACAATAACCTCATTGCTCTGTTTTAATGTATTTTCATGACTGAGAAGTTTTGAATAACTTGCTTTGGCGTGTGACTGGGGATGAGTGTGTGTGCTTTGTTTTGAATATTAACGTGCACATTATTACACTTTTGTATTGCTTTACTTTCTTGTTTTTTACATACGTACAGTGTTTGACCACTACCTGATTTGATTTGATTTGTCACACTTAAATGATTCAGATAATCAAACAAATGATATCACTCAAAGAAAACCAGTGTAAATACAAAATGCAGTCCTAAAGTGATCATTTCATTTGTTAAGGAGGATGGACGCCGATGTTGCTCTATGTGGCTGCTAGATTTAAGCAGCAGCACCTATAATCAAACTGCAATGAGTCTTTCACATAGCTGTGGAGTCATTTTGTTTTTTTAACTTCAGCCACATTGGAGAGTTTTGGAGCACGGTGGTCATGTCACAGCATCTCAGTTGGATCTCAATCCAAACTTTGACTAGGCCACTTCAAAACCTTAACCTTGTTAGATCTTTGTTCTGCTACATAACCAAAGTGCACTTGTGGTCAAAAACTGAAGGCCTCTTTCAGGATTTACTGGTAGAGAGCAGAGTTCATGGTTTCCATCAATTATGGCAAGAGGTCCAGGTCCTGAGGCTGCCAAACGGCACCACACCATCACAGTAGCACCGCCACGTGTGATGGTCTTTTTGTGAAATGCTGTTTTAGTTTTTCAGATGTAACAGGATGCACACCTTTGAAAAACTCAAATTTGCCTTATTAGTCCACAGAATATAATCGGTTGATCAACTCTTTTTTGGCAAATGTGAGACTAACTTTGATTTTCTCGTTTTTTTTTTCATGAATGCCATCTTTGTCTTGTCCACACTCACCTTAACTAACACAGGAGGGAGGGAGCTAATACCTTTTCACAGCACTTTACCTGTACTTTAAACTATTGGTTTTCCCGTCACGTTTTGAGGCACTGACACTCTGTGTGCACACTCAAGTGTTGTGTGACCGGTTCTTCTTGCCAGCGTATGCACAGCGAGACTTCGCCACTGAAGCTGCTCTCAATAATAAACACTGTTCTGTTTTTTTAGATGTTGTCATGCATATTTATCTGTCTGGGGTCTCAGCATTTGTCTGTTACTGTAAAGACGAGATGTTTGTTTTATTGAAATGTATTTGGTTTGCTTTCTGTAGGAATAACTTTCAACCTGAATCACAAATGAGCAACAACAGTATCTGTGGACATGCAGAATGTTGCAGATAAGAAAACATTTTAACAGCAAAATAATTATGCATGACGCATTTAGAGTTGACAGAAGTTTACGAGCTACTCTACAGTCTGACTCAGAATGATTAGTACCTACATAAACAATAACCAGGTGAGCTATTGGGAAATACTTCAAGGATTTGATCCTGGATGTTGTTTCTGTGGAGACTGTGAAATATGTTCCCTTTACGATCCCTTAAACCTCTGGTTGGGAAATAGATGGAGAAAAACTGTAAGACCGTAATGCTTTTCTTAAGGTTTGTTGACATGAAATGCAACTAAAAATGAAAAATGGACCTCCTGTTTTGTACGAAGTTTATATTCAGAAGAAGCTGTTGAAAATATTTTGTTTACTGTGGATTAATCTGGAAAAGATGCTCATCGACCTTTGTGTGCCAGTGAAAGAGGCAATCATCTTTGTGCACATTACCACACAAGATCATTACTTTCTGATATAGTGCCTTTGAAGCAACTGATTTTATTTGAAGTATTGAGAGAATAGTGTCATAGTATAGACTGTTGAGGTTTTGACATCTTTTACTTGTTTGTCTTCACCAGTGCTTGTAATTATCACTGAGAGTGCTCTCTGTGATAACTGCAGATGCATTTGAGCATAGAAAATCACTGAGTTATAAATATGTACAATTTCACCCATGCTAATTACAGTAGATATTTCACACAATAAAAGCTATTCATGCATTCACTTTCCGCCTCATCTTTAAAGCTGTCGACTGTGGAACCGTTTCTCCTGTGTTTGAATAGGTGGAGTTGGGTGGTCACTGAGATTCAGATCACCTGTTCTGGCTGCTGTATGAAAGCTGGTGGCCCACTACCAGGCTTCTGGTGGTGCTGTTTGTCTTAGGGTTTTTTTTTTTTTCAGTTGGCCTGTGAAATGTTTGTTATATAAAACACTATGTTTTTCATGTAATGAGCGTGTTAATGTTTCATAGGTGGGTGGTTTAAAGTGAGGAGATTATTGCACATGGCGAATATAAAACTGCAATTGTAATTGTAAAACTATACTTTGTATTTAGCATATTGTGCCTTTGTAAAAAAATGTCTACAAAACCACACGCAAGCATTTTTTTGTCTGCATAATTGGTTTTGGTAGAATTACTTTTATTTAACAAAATATGTAGCTGAAGTAGAAACTGAAAAGTCCCTGCCCAGAATGTTTGCATAACCATTTTTTTTTTTGCAGTATTTAAACCCCTAGGTCTCTGCAAATGTTCTCCTCCTCACTCGCCACTGGTGCAGTCTGTTTCATTCTCGACAACCCCGCATCAGTCGTTTTTATTTAACTCATCTACTGCGGAAATGGCCACAGCTGGTAAGGTAGGTACACGATTCAGTGAGATTTTCAGCTGTTTTGGAGTCTTTGATAGGAAGGTAAAATGAAATTAACTTATGTGCACGATATGTTAAGTTTGTTTATGCTTCTACCTGACAATAATTTGCCCATACATAAATATTTTATTAAAATCAACGTATTAGAATGAATACAGTGAAATGTGTAGTGAAAAAGTGTGATCTCTATTCTCAGCTCTGTTCCCTCTGTCATACTTGGGAAAAGCTTGAAACTATCCAGACAGCTACTTGCGCAACTGTAGATACTGGCAAAGCTGAAAGCCAGAAATAAATCAACTGTACTATCACAGAGGAATGAAGTTAATGACCACAAAAAGGGGAGGAACTGTTTCAAGATAAGCCACTTCATTAATCATTTGAGCAGTGTGTTCAATTGTGCATGCAGGGACACTGAATTAGCCAAACTAAAATGATACTCTTGTAATAAAATGTATGACAGTCAAATCATTTATGTGGACTTTAGATTCTTGCTTCTCATGTGATGTTTGCTTGTTGCAGCTGTATTGAAGACAATAAAATCCCAGTGCTCTAGGGTAATTACATAAAAAGTGAACATTAAAATGCAAAGAGACTCTTGAGATGTGGGAAACGGTGTCAGGTTGATGTAAATTAACTTTGAGTGCTTGACACTACACATGTGCCTTAAGTGGGTGCTTGAAGGTTTTCACAATAATTTGGAAGTTTTATGCTCTAGGTTATCAAGTGCAAGGCTGCAGTGGCCTGGGAGCCCAACAAGCCTTTGGTGATTGAGGAGATTGAGGTAGCCCCACCCCAGGCCAACGAGGTCCGCATCAAGGTGAAGACAAATCCAACCCCAATTCCAAAAAAGTTGGGATGTGCTAATTCAAAGATGCTGGTTACAGTTAGTTGCCCCAAATGCTGATGGTAGTGTTGGCAGTTAAATGTTGATTCCTGACAAGACTAAAGAAAACTGGCATCAGTGACTACTTTACAGAACTGTCTTCCATGCAGATTGTGGCAACCGGCGTGTGCCACACAGACCTGTACCACCTGTTTGAGGGTATGCACAAAGATGGATTCCCAATAGTCCTTGGACACGAGGGAGCCGGCATCGTGGAGAGCGTTGGGCCTGGAGTCACTGAGTTTCAGCCAGGTCGATTGAATTCAGTTTATTTTGTCTTATATGAAGGCAGCTAGTTTAAAATGATTCAAATTTGATCTATTTTGTACACTGGCCTAAATTGAATTTGAAATTTGTTTTTGAATTTTAGGAGACAAGGTGATTCCTCTGTTCGTCTCCCAGTGCAGAGAATGTCGCTTTTGTAAGAATCCTAAAGCCAACCAGTGTGAAAAAGGATGGTGAGCTCATCTTTTTTTTTTGTTTTTTTCTTGGCTCATAATTTCATTCATCCCTGAGAAATCTACAGTGGCCCCTTGAGTCAAAGCATGTGCACAAATATGAAAACAGAAACGCACCGCAAATGACACGGTTCATTCAAAATGTAAATGCACTGCAAATGGTCTGAGTGTCACATGTCTGGTTTGGGAACATCTATTTGCAGCATTATCTTTTTCCATTTGCTGCATTTTGTGCTTTGTTTTGTGGGCCACTGTAAAAATCAGTCCAACCTGTTCTGGGCTCTTCTTATAAATACCATCACTCATTGAATTTCTGCTTGATCTTCAACACTATAAACCCCCAGCTGCCAGAACAGCGTGCACCAGTTGTCTAGCAGAAAATGAACTACGCCTCACTGTTAATGCATTAATATGTGGTGTCTTTTACCACAAAACATATTTTAGAGGTTTTTCTTTTTGTGATGTTGCTAATGCTAACAGATCTTGTTGCACCTTTTTATATTACAGCAGCAATGCACACATTTTGATGCACATTGTAATTTCGTTGTAAATTTCTGTTCAGGGCTGCCGATCATTATGACGTGATGGCGTTACCAGACTCCAGGTTGACTTGTAAGGGGAAGAAGGTGCTGCAGTTCTTGGAAACGAGCACCTTCTCTCAGTACACTGTGATCAACCAGATTTCTGTGGCTAAGATCGACCCTGCTGCTCCTCTGGACAAAGTCTGTCTCCTTGGATGTGGAGTGTGTACAGGATTTGGAGCTGCAGTAAATACTGCTAAGGTGAGTGTTTGATAGTTTGAGTTGCTGAAGCCTAACACACAAGTAACTGGTGGAGATTGAGAGGACTGACTGAAGATTAAGAGGCAGGTCTACAGGAGGGAAAGAGGGGGCTACTGCCCCCCAACCCCCCCGCTACAACTTTTGTCCTTGAAATCATACTTATTGCTTGTTTTCTTGTGGTCTTTAAAGGATGAGGTAATAAAAAGTGTATGTGTGAATATTTAGTTGACATTTATTTATAAGGAATTTTCATACTTCACTGAACAGTTCCCACATTACCACTCCTTAACCATGTGAACTTCACCCCTGTGGAGTATCTTAATATCCAGTGTCTTTCACTTTAGGTGGAACCCGGCTCCACGTGTGCTGTGTTTGGCCTGGGAGCTGTGGGTTTGGCTGCAGTCATGGGCTGTAAGTTTGCAGGAGCCAAGAGGATCATCGCAGTTGACATCAATCCAGAGAAGTTTGAGAAGGCCAAGGTGTTTGGTGCAAATGAATTTGTGAACCCAAAGGATCACAATAAACCAATCAGTCAAGTGTTGGCTGACATGACCAATGGAGGAGTGGACTTCTCTCTGGAATGTGTCGGGAATGTGGGAGTCATGGTAGGTCGGAAAGAGATTTGATGGAACTACTCTTGAGCTTACAAATCTGCTTACCTTACTGTGCTGTTTTTTCATTTAGCGCAGTGCTTTGGAGTCTTGTGTGAAAGGTTGGGGTACCAGTGTGGTGGTTGGCTGGACAGATATGGATGACTTTTCTGCCCGGCCTCTCCAGCTCATCAGTGGACGCACATGGAAGGGATCCTTCTTTGGAGGTGACTGCTGTGGTCACAGTTATTTTATCTTAGGAATGATCATATTTGAGTGGTTATCAATCTCAACACGATGGGTCAGGGATATCTGAAAAACAAGCAGGGCAATGGGGCCTGATGAGAACCACTGGTCTTGTGTAATAAGAGCTGGATGCAGGGCAGGTAACAGAAGATAGTCAATGATACCAATGCAAGTTGACTGTTAATGGCTGCAAATGAGTCTGTTAACAGTGATTGTCAAGCAAGAGAAACTAAGCTTGAAGAACAAAAGGCAAACAATCAGAGCAATTATTCAAGGTTGGTCAGGATGGTCCAGGTTTCTGGCAAGGCTAGAATCCCTTTTGACTGGCAACCAAAGGCATACAAGTTACAGTATGTATGGACTGTTGTTTAACCAGTATTGCTGAGTATATTATGCAGTACATGACTTTTATTACGTATGTGCTCTGTCAGGTTTTAAGAGTAAGGATGGCGTGCCTGAGATGGTTAAAGCCTACCTGGACAAGAAGGTGAAGCTGGATGAGTTTATCACTCACAACATGACTTTGGACCACGTCAACAAAGCCATTGAACTGATGAAGCATGGAGAATGGTACCTATACTCCTATAGTTCTCCATTCATGATTCAATAACTAGCCACACAACAGAATCAATAAGTTCAAGGCTTCTCATCTGTTTTGTTTTTGCTTCACAGCATCCGGACAGTCCTGAGTGTTTCTCCACAATGAATTGCTTTTTGTTTCTCCACAATTGCTTTTCCTTCAATAAAGCCAAGATCCGTTAATGACCTGCAGTTGTGTTGTACTAAAAGACAGCTTTCAGATTACACTGCAACATATGCATGCGTGTCAGTGTCTTCCATGTGCAGATGGTGCCTGTGAGGATCATCTGCAATGTTTCTGTAAGCAAAAGTTAAGTGTTTGTGGAGCACAATAAATGTTAAAAACAGATGCGCTGTGTTGTACATCATAGAAGCGGCATTTAATGAGCTTTGAAGCTGTTTGTATCAAGTCACTAAATTCCACATTGTAGTGTTAGGGTGCTCTTGAGATTTTGCATGTGAACACTGCTGGTCCATCCATGGCTGAGAGTGAACCAGTTTTTACTCACAAACTGGTATTAATCAATCACTGACACTGTCACCATCTTAGTTTAAATGACATATTTAGATTTCAGTTTTAGTAATTAAAGTATAAGTCTTAGAGGGTCTTATACTTTCAATGAAAAAACACCTGCATACATATACCACTAATAAAGTTACAGTATGTTTTTGTTTTTTTCATTTTCAAATAAAAGGTTATAGCAACTCCCTGATCATGTCTTTCTGAGAAAAAGCTCAGTTAGTGAAATATTTTTTAGTATAAATAAAACTTGCTTTCAGGCAATTAAAGAAAGGGTTTTGTTAGTGTTCATTTTTGCAAATAGGCTTTTAATGCTGTAGCTTCAAATGTTACAATATTCAGGTGATTATTTATTAAAAGCATCCACACAATATAATCCATTTGCCACAGAGAGAAAATAAAAGGATGTACGCCTGCACAAAAACATACTGTTATGAGGAGTATCAGTTTAATTCATTACAAGGAGGATCCTGAACAGACTCTGTGAAGCTGTTAAAGTTGTACCGCAAACCATCCCTGGGGAACAGTGAAACAGTGTCTGTGGAGACATTGCCCACCACGAAATACTGCCCTGTGTGGATTGGCTGGTTGAGACGGTGCATCACTGGCCACTCCTTAGATCCGCCACTGTGAACAAAGTACAGGAAAAAATACATTCAAAGTCACAGCCCACTTATATGTTTGTTTAATTGCTTTTCTATTGCAGCAATCCTTAAACATCAGACCCAGAAGCACGTTCTTTCTTAGCTAATCTCTCGTTTTTCACATTTTGTCACACATCTTTGCTGCAAAAATGGCAACAGCTGGTAAGGTAGGTGCATATTTCAGTATAGAAATATATAACATAAATATACCTAAGTAAATGCAACTGCAAAGCTGTTGTACTCAACTGTTACCTTTGTGTTTCAATGAGCTTTTCAGATATAGGCACTTCATACACACTATCATGCAGACTTGATGCAATATAGGCATACATACTTTATAATTGTAAAAAAGTATGTATGTAAAGTATGTATTCTTTTAAGATTTGAGCGCATTGTATGTTTATGTGATGTTGATTGTATGGATTTAATGTGGTAATAACATATCTGAAAACTACCTGATAAATACATGTTTCAGTGCATGTTTCAGTCTCATAATAATGATAATATACTTTATTGATCCTCCCTGGGAGATTGTTGTTGGACAGCTGCCAGGCAGTAGTCTGCACGACTTCAGGGTTTCTGTCTTTTCCAAGAACATCCCCACATCTAGTCATGAGGGACCATGAATCGAACTATTCACAGAGCAGTGTTTTAATTTAAATGTATTTGTACTCCTGATGTGACCTTTAGGCCATGAAACAGCAATAAAAGAAGCATACATACACACACAGACTTACAAATGAGGCGCTGACTTTATGCAGACCGGTTTACGTAACCTCTGTCAGCAAACTGAGGATGACGACACAAAAACGTTGTGGTGGAACTAACTGAGTTAATGTTTAATGTATGATTTGCTTAGTTTAACTCAGCACATTTTGTCACAGAGGATAATAAAATTGAACCTTTGTTCTGATTGATGTAACATGTTCCTTTACTCATTTCGTCCGCACGGAGCAAAGTGGTGTACAAAGAATATTTGTTTAAAAATATGTTTTCTATCTTTCGTGGCAAAAGCAAAGAGGTATAAATCCCTCGACATCTGCTAGTTGATGTAAATGCAGCTTAGACTAAAAATGCTATTTGACTGGTTAAACCTAGACAGTTGTAAAAATGAAAGTGTGCATGAGAAAATGCTATTTGTCCATCATATATTGATACTGAAACACAGAATCATCATATTGTTTCAAGGCTTGTATCAGCTGCCAGCAACTAGATGCAAATCACTTAACATCTTTCTTTTTTTTTTAGATTAGATTCTAATTTTTGTAATTACACATGTACAAGTACAGGGCAACGGAATGCAGTGCAACATATAAAATCCACAGTGTAAAACCTTTTTTACAATTAATACTCGTGGTTTATAAAATATTTCCTGTTCCAGCTCAACACCTGGGTAGATGACTGCTGTGTACAGAGTTGTCATTTATTGACTTCTTTTGGATTTAGGAAGAGTTTGATCAACTAGACTTTTACCCCAGTAACTCTTATTACGCCCTCTAGATCATCAAGTGCAAGGCAGCCGTAGCCTGGGAGCCAAAGAAACCTTTCGTAATTGAAGAGATTGAGGTAGCCCCTCCCCAGGCCAACGAGGTCCGCATTAAGGTAAGAGACACTCACTTGTGTGTAAACACTGGTTTGTTTGAGTGGTTCCAGCACAGCAACAAATGCTACACACGGAGACACCATGGCCACTCAGCAACGGCAACACTTCAGCTGCAGGGACATAAGCTCTTGAAGGACATATTTGTTGAATTTGCATGATGAATGATAAGCGTGGTCAAATGGAACGTGTAGACATGCCAATTGTAACAGCATCACAACAAAGTCAAACCCTGCAGCTCAGTGTAGCCTAAATCCTTGAGTGTGAGATAACGACTGGCTGATAATAAAGAACAAGGATTTACGCTGTTTACGCTGTATGATTACTACCTTTGTTGTAGATTGTGGCGACTGCAGTGTGCCACACGGACCTGTACCATCTTTTCGAGTGCGTGAAAAAAGATGGCTTCCCAATAGTCCTTGGCCACGAGGGAGCTGGTATCGTAGAGAGCGTCGGGCCCGGAGTCACTGAATTTCAGCCAGGTCAGCTGACGCCGTCAATGTGAACATACACACACACACACAGAAATCACACGCCCTGCACATTATACACTGAAACCAATTTTGATTTTAAATACATTGAAATTGTTTTACTATTGATTGAATGTAACATTTTGAAAGGTGGACTAATTTGCACTTATTTAATATTACTTTTGTCCTACAGGAGACAAAGTTATCCCTTTGTCCCTGCCGCAGTGTAGAGAATGTCGCTTCTGCAAGAATCCAAAGGCCAACCAATGTGAGAAAGGATGGTGAGCTCAGTCAGAGGTCTTTCCTAAGCAATCTTTCCTCATTTCTCAGCTGAACTACTCACGATAACAAATGTTCACATGTAACATGTTATTCCTATGAATTCTTTTGTTTAGGGTTGCTCGTAACGTTGACGTGTTAGCCTTACCAGACTCCAGGTTTACCTGTAAGGGGAAGAAGGTGTTGCAGTTTTTGAGAACCAGCACTTTCTCTGAGTACACTGTGATAGACCAGGTTGCTGTGGCTAAGATCGACCCCGCTGCTCCTCTGGACAAAGTCTGTCTCCTTGGATGTGGAGTCTGTACTGGATTTGGAGCTGCAGTAAATACTGCTAAGGTGCGTATGTCTGACTGGGAATAGTTCATTAGTACATCTTCCATAGAACGCAATCACTGATGGTTACTACTGAATGAAGACCAGTCTAAAGTACCATGCTGATCAGTGTCTCTCACTTTAGGTGGAACCCGGCTCCACGTGTGCTGTGTTTGGCCTGGGAGCTGTGGGTTTGGCTGCAGTCATGGGCTGCAAGTTTGCAGGAGCCAAGAGGATCATCGCAGTTGACATCAATCCAGAGAAGTTTGAGAAGGCCAAGGTGTTTGGCGCAACTGACCTTGTGAACCCCAATGATCACAATAAACCTATTAGCAAAGTGATTGCTGAGATGACCAATGGAGGCGTAGACTTCTCTCTGGAATGCATTGGAAATGTAGAAGTCATGGTAAGAAAATAGAGGAATTGGTTTAAATTTGCACATGGATGTACATTAGATTCTTTCACAATTGTTACATATTTACCCAAGTTTAATCTAATTCTTTCAGCGCAGTGCTTTGGAGTCTTGTGTGGAAGGTTGGGGCGTCAGTGTGATCGTTGGTTGGACAGACGTCTCCGACTTTGCTGCCCGACCAGTTCAGCTCATTGCTGGACGCACGTGGAAGGGCACTCTGCTAGGAGGTGATATCCCTCAGACAAAAATGACCATCCCCACTGACTGACTTTACTGTAAACCAGTATTATCAAGATAAGTATGTATTTGCAATTATTTATGTTGTAGTCTGTTCTCTGGCTGTCAGGCTTTAAGTGTAAGGATGGCGTGCCTGAGATGGTTAGAGCCTACATGGACAAGAAGGTGAAGCTTGATGAGTTTATCACTCACAACATGACTTTGGACCAGATCAACGATGCCATTGAACTGATGAAGCATGGCAAATGGTATTCATGTTTCTATAATCCCATCAAATATATAAATAAGTTCTTTAACTGCACACATGAAGAAATACTAAATACAAGTCTCCTCATTTCTCTTATGTTTTTGCTCTGCAGCATACGGACAGTCCTGAGGTGTTCTCCAGAATGAGATTACTGTGTTGCTGTCGTTAAAGCCAAGATCATTTAATGACCTGCATTTTTATTATACTCAAATATAAAGACTTCTTTCTAATTATTGTTGAACAACACATTGTACGTGGCTTTTATGTGCATGTAGCCATTGTGTTAACCATCTGCAGTGTTTATGGAGCTAAATAAATGGTTGAAGCTGATCTCAGTATGATGATGATGTATTTTGTGCATCTTGTTTGGTACTGCTCCTTCTTTTATTAACAATGCATTTCAAAATTTCTCCCAGAACACGCATACCCTGTTAGAATTTAAAGAGACGACCAGCCCTGGTTCTGCGTAGAAATGCACCGTAAAATTCAGCATACAGTCATCAAGACTAAGTGCATGAGTGTCTCTCACTTAAGGCTCTGGCGCTACAGTTATGGGCTCTAAAATCAGCTAAAGATGATAAACACCTGGCTAGGGCCTTATACATGAATGTGTGGCAGATGTTAGAGAACATGTGCTGCTATGTACAGCACATGTACGGACTATGGACGGGGCTAGAAAGAAGACAATGAGAGCATACGAGACCTTTTCTTTAAGTTTTATCGAGTTTCCAAAATACTCCTCTTCGCTTTATAAAACTGCACGGTGTTACTAAATACCATATGGCATTGCGCTTGTTGTGACAGCAGTGTTCATGGGTCCAGATTTACAATTGCAGTCAGTGTTTGCTTAACTTGGCAGGCAGTGTGTTATTATTCTGCCAGGATGGAATCTAGGATTTGGTCCTCACAAAGTGTTTCCACATGTTACACTGGTTTTAATATTATGTATTAGTTAAAACAGTTAGTTTGGAGATTTTAATATGAAGAAGGTTTAAAGGGCATACTTAAAGGCCATGTCAGTTAGTATTTTAATATGAGTGAGTGACACGAATACACAGTTTTCTGCTAAAGTTACAGCTGCTCAGCGTGTTCCACAAGAGATTCCCGTCGGTTCAGTAGAATTTTCTCTACTTTCCCTAACTGTGAACAAACAGGCAAGTCTTTAAGGTCTGTTACATACATTGCCCAACAACCTTCCAAATGGTAGCAGCTGCTGCATCAAGTCCACTGTGAACGATGCACTGCTGGTTGGCCACACATAGCTGTGGGTTGTTAGCCTGACATACTCCAGCGAAAAAGTATTTTACATGAATGTGATTTTTTTTAACTTTTCACTAGCAGTAAACACAACACATGGGCGTCCATATAACTGTGCTATGTTCAGCCCCCTCACATATTTATGCCTAGCAAACAGAAATGTTGACCACAATAAACAACAAAGCCACAGTCCCAGAAACACACACAAAAACCTTGTAGTAGAGCTTCTAACCCAGCAAAAGAGTTGGAACCCACGCAGTGACACTCTCACAGGGCCATACATGCATTTCCAGAGACTATTTGAAACCCCAATCTCCCAATCAATCCATAAAAATGAAAGAGTTCTGCAGTTATTTATTATAGTTCTTATCTCTTATTTCTAGGTCTTGGGTAGTTCTTTGCTTTTCTTTGGAAAGTAATCAAACTGCCCAAAGGTATCTCTTGTTAACTTTCTCAATAGTTAAAAGGCAAGTCTATACCTTTTTATATACAGTGTTTATTTATAGTCACTAACAATTGTTTGAATTTGAGCAGTAGTCTGCTTGTACCTGAATCCCAGCTCTTTGATGTTTGGTTTCTTGTTTTTTCCACACTGAGTGTTTGCCATGTCTGGACACCCCTAGGCTTCTTCCCTGTCACAGTCAACCTATTTATAGGTTTGTGCAATTGCATTTTTCTTGGAGCTGTATTTAAACATTGGATGTCAAAGCGTACACTCAACTGTGCTGGAACAATAGCCACAGCTGGAAAGGTAGGTAGGCACATAGGAATACTAGCAATACATAGGAATACATACTGATATGTGCAGCTGTGTTTTCAAGAGTTTTTTAGAAAGGCAGACTTTGCTTATCTTACTTTGTGCATTGCATGTGTATACATGTGATTTGGAAGTGTGTTCATGTGACTCAGTGGTTTGAATGGCGATGCTACACCAAGCTGCTGCCTGATTATACCACCACTGTAAACATGTGTGTCATTGCTCTCATGTGCATATATGTCATTTACTGCAATCAACTCAGACCTGTTATTTTTAGTACAACATAAATGTATAATTGTATAATTGATAAATGGATAATGGATAAAAACGTCCTAAGTTAAGTCTATTTTTTCCTTCCACTCTGCCACAGTGAGACACAGAATATCCTGTTTTTACTTAGCAGAAACTATGCAGAACGATTTGCATAACAGTTGTTGTTGCCAAGAGTCAGAGGCTAAAAGGAATCATGGAGGACAGAGCTGAAGTTAAATATCTGTGAAGGTTCTCAGTCATTCAGGTTATGGTTATCTCAAAAGGTTGTTTGCTTTCTTGGCGACGTTTTGCCTTCCATTCCAGAGGGCTTTTTTAAGTCTGACTGACTGGTGTGAGGAGCAGGTTTATAAACCCTGTGGAACCCTCAGGTTGGTGATTGGTGGTCACCTTGTGGGTTGTCCTTATCTCTGGCTTTCACAAAAGATTGTGCCTGAGGCCACCACCCCTGTTTAACGAAGGTCGTTCTATCTTGCAGTAAACTGCTTCTTTCACACCTTGTTTAAACCAATCAGCTTCCCGGTCTAGGATTCTGACTTCATTGTCCTCAAACGAGTGGCCTTCGTCTTTGAGAAGTCTGTGAAGATTCTCATTCATCCAGGTGAAGTTGTCAGAAGTTTAGTCATGGAAACTGGACTTCTTTTTTTCTTTCGGTAGAGACGTTTTGTTCTGCATCCACAGAACTTTTTCAATCTGAGGTGAGTTGGTGAGTGGTCACAATTTATCCTCCAGGTTGGTTCCACCTCACCCTGACTTGAATGGGCTCGTTAAGTTAAACAAAGGCAGGGGGAAGATGTAACAGCTCCAACCCTGGCTGCTTCTTCTGCACCCATTAAGTTGGTGCAGGAGGTTGGCCATCCTGGTGGGCATGTGAATTGGACCTGATCTTCCTGGGGATGGTTGAAAAGGCAGCATGATAGGTTGGTGATAGGTTGTGCCTGAGACCCCCACCCCTGTTAAGTGAGGGGTTGTTGATTTGCACATGTAGAGCTTCCCTCTCTCAAACCACCTGTCCTCTGTCCAGTATTTGTACTTTTTGGTCCACAAAAGATTGTCATTTGTCCTTCAAATGAAGGTACACAGCTGATTCTGGCCCTGAGGTGTTGCTCCTTCTGTGCTGGACCATCCTCCTGTGTAGGGGCAGTATGGATTCCCCAACGTTAAACTCAGAGCACTGTTCACTGCATTGAACCTCAAACACTACGTTGCTCTTCTCCTCTTTTGGAATCCGATCTTTAGGGTGGAAAAGTCTCAGTGTATTTGTGGTTTGAAATGGACTGTTATTTTGATGTTTTCCAAAAAAAGTCTTTCTGATACACCAGCCATATATAGAATAACCAGGTTCTTCCGTTGACCCGGGGACTTCGGTTGCTCTGGGGTCCTTTTCCTGGAAGAGTGGAAGAGTTTGCAAGAGCCAAGAGGATCATCGCTGTTGACATCAATCCAGAGAAGTTTGAGAAGGCCAAGGTGTTTGGTGCAACTGACTTTGTGAACCCAAAGAATCACATCAGTCAAGTACTGGCTGACATGACCTATGGAGGCGTGGACTTCCCTCTGGAATGTGTCAGGAATGTGGAAGTCATGGTGGGATGACAGAGAGTGATTACATATAGTGGATTTCAGATTATCCTGCTTACGCAGTAAAGGCTCATACAGTACTTGACGGTACTGCATGTTTACACGGAGAATGGCTATGTCAATGGTAAAGCCCATATTTTTCCAGCGCAGTGCTTTAGAGTCTTGTGTGGAAGGTTGGTGTGTCAGTGTGATCGTTGGTTGGACAGACTGATGAAGCACGGCAAATGGTATTTATGTTTCTATATTTCCAACATTTTTGTTATGCTGACTTGCTGTACACAAAGAAAAATGCAGTGCAAGTCTCATGATTTCTGTTTTTGTTCCACAACATTCGGACAAAGAAACCACTGTGTTGCCTTCAAGAAAAAACACCATTCACATATAAAACACTGCTGCTTTCAAATGATGCATGTGTGACTGACTAACACTATTTATTGGAGTATGTGCAGGTTGTGAGAATAGTCTTAAATGTCAATATAACCAAATAATCTGTGAACAAATTATATGGTCGAGACAGATGGGACATTAAATTCTGTATTGCATTGTGTTTATAGCAACTAAAGTTTTCTGCTAGTAGAACCATGTTAGTTTAGACACACGGTAGCCCAATTATTTCAAAGATTGTTTAACTCTGTAGACAGGGTTGTAATTACTCAGCCACGAAGGTGATTCAGGTTTGCAGTAGTTGCACTGCTTTGCTTTGCTTATTATGCCTTGAATAATATGAGCATAATCACTTGTAAAGGAACAAACGTCAAAAGCTCTTATGATATAGGTTTACAATTAGCCTATTTATAAAAGCAATGGGCTGTTATACATTGTGGTTATTTCACAGGACTTTCTCAGGACTTCTGTATTTGTGGTCTCCGTGTGGGTTTGGTGGTGTTCAAGTGGGTGTTCAAGTTCAAGTAAAGTGAACTGAACTAAATAATTACATTTTGACCAGACAAGGGCACAGTCACTATTATGAAAGTTAATAGCTAGTTAATAGAAAGTTAAAAGCCGCCTGATAGCTCAATGGGTTAAGCGTCAGACTGGGATGCAGAAGGTCAAATATTCGAACCCCGTCTGACTCCCAGTCCACCCCCCACCAGGTGTGTCCTAGAACCAGACACCCAGTTCTTGCTCCCTGTAAGTCACTTTGGAAAAAAGCATCTGCCAAGCAAAGTAAAGTTGATAATCTACAGCTTATCCCATAAAAGGCTTATCTCCGAACTCATAGAAGCCAAAACTGTGATGTACTTTGAACCGATTCCTGGTTACATGCTGAAAACATTCACAGAATGACTTGCATTTTTGAGTCTTTTCATACTCATTTTTTAATAATGTTATTCCCTTTTTTGTATCCATCCAAATAATAAAAAAGGAGAGGAAGGAGGGGGGTCACCAGAGATGAGTGTCCACAGTATAAAAAACAATGACAGAAGGGTTTTACTGTTTATAGTTGAGCTAATAGTTTTGCTAATTAGCTTCTTTCCTCAACATGAAGTTAATTTGTAGAAATCTGTAAGAAGGCTCAGACAACATTAAGCAGTTATTGTTCAAACCACGAGTCTCTTGAGAAAGATGCTGGCCTTTTTCCTCTCCACTTCAGATAAAAGATTCCCTTTAAAAAAAATGCTCAGTCACGCAAATTTTTTCAACATTGTCTGGTGACCAATTGAGCGCTTCATGGGGCAGAGAGTAACACCAACAATCCGAGACATCGTGACTGTTGCCATTTTTAGAGGGCAGCTGGGATTGGCTGCAGCCACCCGCGACCTTTTCAGGTTGAACTCTTTTTCAGGTAACAAATGATGTATGAATATTACATTCCCATGCAAGAAGCACAGCGGAGGGGAGAAGCACATGGCCTATTAAATTGAAAAGTTTGTTTTCAGAATGGCCTATTTCATGCAAATTAGTTTACTACATTACTGCTGCTATCTTGTGTGTATATATCATTGTGTGTTCTTATATTTCATTTTATTATTGTTTTTTCTACGCATTCACATCTTTTTGCACCAAGGGAGCGGCACTCCAATTTCATTGTACACTGTACAATGACAATAAAGGCTACTCTATTCTATTCTATTTGAAATCTTGAGAAAGATCAGCAAGAAAGTGCTTCATAAAACAAATACGGTTTCAAATGTTTGTTAGTTATTAAATTAGTAATAAACATAAAAGCTGACAATGGTCATAATTTGTTGGTGCTGCCCTAAAATGGCCAATAAAATTGGTCAGTTTAAGTTTAAAGCCTCTAATGTCCCTGTACATATGAGGTGAGTGTGTGTCATTATTAGTAAAAATCAGTTTCTGTTGAAGAAAGTCCTGTTGAGAAGTTTGCTGTAGGGGGTGTTCAATGTTATGCCAGCATGTGATGAGCTTACAGACAGAGTGAGTGTGTGAAGCTGGGACGACCAACAATAATAACTAGAGATCAGAAGATTTAAACAGCAAACCAAAGAGTTGTGACCAGGAGCTATATTCTAGGTCACTTTGCATGGAGATGCATAAAGTCTACAGAGACAAACATACAACCAAGGACTACAAATAGGAGGGTAAAGGTATTAAACCAAGCAAATAATTAAATCCCTGCTTATCTGTGAATAAATACTGTGAGCTCAGTATTGTCAGCTTGTCTCCTCCCCTCTCTCCAGTCCTTCAACTGCAGTCCTCCCTCAGCTTCTATCTTCTCTCGAATTCGCAGTAAAAATGGCCACAGCTGGAAAGGTAAGATCTGACATGCGAGAGCACATTAAAATGTGGACTGCTGGGATCATACAAACAACTTTATAGAAATGCTCTCACCACTCACTCCAGTTTCTGAGGCTGCTTACTTTACTTTACTTTACCTGGCAAAGCGACAGCACTTTTCTCAATAAGTTAGGTTTTCAAATGTTTTTTAAAGGTGGTGATACAGTACTGCACAGTCTTTAATCATCACGATTGCGATCACTATAAGCAACATTTCTAAACAATTCAAACTATTGGCAACTTGATGTTTGGTTGTAGCTACTTGGACAAGAAAGAAATGCATATGCCAGGACTCAACTTCCAGATATGTTCCCACGCAGCAGACAGTGAAGGAAAAGAACACATGAGAAATGACGCAGTTCAAACATACATCTTATCTACTGTAGATATTAGTTTCAAAAGCTTTGTTGTATGAGATATGGTTATTTTGTAAATACGTTATTTATTTGTACTATTTTTTTTGTTTATAATTTGGAAAAACGTCACTCACTACTTGAGTAGTCTTTTCATCAAGTACTTTTTTACTTGATGACCACTTAATTACATCATTTATTTTATTTTTTTAAACCACTGCATCTTGCTTAATGATGCGTCAAATCTTCACTGGGAATTGGTTTAGATTAATTTCATTACTTGTATTTTTGTCAGGTTTTTAGCTACAAATGTCAGCAGCTGCAGATGGATGCTTGTCATGTGGGTCTGTAAGTTCAGTCCATGATTAGCACACTTTAGTAGTAGTATGTCACTAGTAAACTATCAGTATCTATTAGTTTATTTGCAGTATACTATTCTACACTAAGTATTGAAAAACTATACTTATGAGCATAATACAAGTAACTTTAATATATAAATTACATATAAAGTACATAAAATATACTTGGTAAGTATACTTGAACATTACTTAAGTATACTTTGAAAAATAAACTTTTGAACACAAGTGTTCAGTATGTAAATACAGCATCATGCTGTAGTGTGAGCTGTTAGTGCCACCTACAGACATTACACATGCCTGGCTGTGGCGTAAATGAGTACCTGTTGCTGTAAATATGGTCAAATGAAGCAGCAGAGATCGACTTGAAATGCCTGTACATACGTGTCATCCCTCGAGCTCGATTATTTTTTTCTTCGTGGTTTATAAAATATTTCCTGTTCCAGCTCAACACCTGGGTAGATGACCGCTGTGTACAGAGTTATCATTTATTGACTTCTTTTGGATTCAGGAAGAGTTTGATCAAGTAGACTTTTACCCCAGTAACTCTAATAACGCCCTCTAGATCATCAAGTGCAAGGCTGCAGTGGCCTGGGAGCCAAACAAGCCTTTAGTGATTGAGGAGATCGAGGTAGCCCCACCCCAGTCCAACGAGGTCCGCATCAAGGTGAGTGACCAATACACAGACACACTCAGGTTTGTTTGTCTGCACTTGTATAAGCAGGGGCTGAGGCTGAACTCTCCACAATAAAACCTGTTATTTGTAACACATTGAAATATGTAATACATGAAATATATTGTTACATTAAAAAACCCCGGTTAGTGCAGGTCACACGTGTACTAATCAATTCAATGTTATATTTTACCTTAATACTAAATACACACATAGCTATAACACTGTCATGAGCCTTCCCCTCAATCAAACATCTTGTTATTATCTGTGACGCAGATTGTAGCAACTGGGGTTTGCCATACAGACCTGTACCGCATTTTCGAGGACACTAATGAAGAGAACTTCCCAATAGTCCTCGGCCACGAGGCAGCTGGTATTGTAGAGAGCATTGGGCCAGGAATCACAGAGTTTCAGCCAGGTTAGTTTTTAGTATTTGCATGCTTTCTGAGAGTGAGAGAAAAAGATCAGAATCACCTCATGTCCAGTCTGGTAATTTTAGAGCAAAGATAATAAATGTGGAGCAATGAGGGAATACTGTTTACAGTGCTGTCATTAGATGCATTTAACTTGACTTAAGAAAAAGATTTGTAGCGTGTTTTTGAAGAAATTCTCACTCCTGCCTTGCCGAACTGAGGCTTGTCCACTGTGTTTTCGATACACATTTATCAGTTTAAGAGTCACACACTGCAACAAGTTTTGTTTTCCAGGAGACAAGGTGATTCCTCTGTTCGTGTCGCAGTGTAGAGAATGTCGCTTTTGTAAGAATCCTAAGACCAACCAGTGTGAAAAAGCATGGTGAGAATGCATCTCCTGCTTCAATCTCAACTTTTAATTTCACTCTGTGGTTTTCCTTTGTGTTGGAGCCTCATATTAACGAACAGGTGATAGCACCAAACAGATTTCATTTTTTCATTTATTATTTCACAGTTTTATCTGACAACAATGTTTTTCTTGTTCAGGGAACGTATAAAGCTTGGTCCAAGGGCCCCCTCCAGGTTTACCTGTAAGGGTAAAAAGATTTTGCAGTTTGCAGGAACCAGCACCTTCTCTGAGTACACTGTGGTCAACGAAATGGCTGTAGCTAAAATTGACCCCGCTGCTCCTCTGGACAAAGTCTGTCTTCTTGGATGTGGGATATGTACTGGCTATGGAGCTGCAGTAAATACTGCTAAGGTGTGTATGTTTGATTGTTTAGGAACAACCTGCATCATTATTATTACCCTGAAACAACAGAATAGGATGTGTGAATGGATCAGACGACGATCAGTTTGTATCAGAATTTTACTTGGGAGGGCAGGAGGTCTAAGCAGAGCGGCAATGCTGGACCTCTTAAGTAGAGTGTAGCACTCAACCCATGTAGCTTTCAGAATTGTTCCCCAGAAAAAACAAATACAGAAAAAAACTTTTAGTTTTTATTTATTTTTATTTGTTTACTTTTTACTTTTACATTTAAGTTTTTCAGGGACCCAAAATTATATTTAAAATTATAGATTTTTGGTGAATTATTGTTTAACTAGAAGGTTTTAAGAGGCATTTGGATGAACAAGCGATTAGTTGTTGATTTTAGGGGCAAAAAGGTTGGGTTGGCGGATGGGGCCCTGTAGATCCCCTGGTATGGACCAGCCTAAAGTCCCATGTTGATCAGTGTTTTTTGTCACTTTAGGTGGAACCCGGCTCCACGTGTGCTGTGTTTGGCCTGGGAGCTATCGGTTTGGCTGCAGTCATGGGTTGCAGTGCTGCAGGAGCCAAGAGGATCATCGCTGTGGACATCAATCCAGAGAAGTTTGAGAAGGCCAAGGTGTTTGGTGCAACTGAATTTGTGAACCCAAAGGATCACAATAAACCAATCAGTCAAGTGTTGGCTGACATGACCAATGGAGGAGTGGACTTCTCTCTGGAATGTGTCGGGAATGTGGAAGTCATGGTACAGTACATAGAAAGAAGAGCTCCCACTAAATAATAATTCTAATTCTGTTTAAAGTTAACCATGAAGTCACGAGAACGTACTCAGACCTATTTGGACCTACATTCTGCTGCAAGCCCACTGATTTTGTATTGTTTCTCCACGCAGCGCAGTGCTTTGGAGTCCTGTGTGGAAGGTTGGGGCGTCAGTGTGATCGTTGGCTGGACAGACTTGCAAGACTTTGCTGCCCGACCTGTTCAGCTCATTGCTGGACGCACATGGAAGGGATCCTTTTTTGGAGGTCAGACAAATATAAAATTGGCAACTGACCACTGAATCTCTGCAAACTAAAGGGCTTTGCGCCTAGGAAAGGTTTGTGATATCATTGTAATTTTATGACTTAGGATTTAAGGGCAGGGACGCTGTACCTGACATGGTTAAAGCCTACATGGACAAGAAGGTGAAGGTGGATGAGTTTATCACTCACAAGATGACTTTGGACCAGATCAATGATGCCATCGAACTGATGAAGCATGGCAAATGGTAGATATACACTTTATTTTCTACAGTTTCTCCATAATTTGATGACTCACCATCGATCAAGTGTTTCTAGGTACGGCTGCTCATTACTTTTGTCTCTTTTGTTCCACAGCATCCGGACAGTCCTGAATGTTTCCAAATAAGACCTCTGTGTTGCTTTCAATGACACCAAAGTAAACTACTAATTTACTACTTTATTATACAGAATTTCAGTGTAACAGTTTTGAATATATTAGCGTACACTTGATGAATTCTTTCATGTTATGCAAAACAAGCTTAGTCTGACCTTACAATAAGTTAACTGCGCTGCATTCAGGGTGAATATTTGCATACTTTTCACATGCTGAAAAGTGAAGCATATCAAAGTGTTAATTAGAGAAAAGCAGACAGGCTAAACAATGTCTGTGACTTACTTTTTTGTTGTCTGATTTAGTTCTATCTACTAGTTCTACACAAGTCCACGCGACTTGTGTTCAAGTGTCAAATGTCTAGAAAACTACACAAGTCTCCATTACTGAACTAAATTTCTCTGTTTTAGCCTCAAAACAGCTAGATACTGCATACTGATGTTTGCCTTTTAAAGACTTTTGGCTATGCTCATTAAATTACCTTCTAAAAATAGTCTTTCTTCTCTTTTCACTGGACCCAGTTCGCATACATTTAAATTGTTTTGGTCATTAAATATAATTGGTGCCACTAACCTGGGACAAGATAGGTGAAGTGCAGATGCAGGAGATTACAATTTATTAGATGTGGGGGACTTCTGAGAATGCGTGATTGTTTATAATATAGATTGATGTTGGTAGTAGTAGCTTTATCTTATCAGCCTAGTGTTGTGGTAATTTTGATGTGACTTGTGTGTTTTTTTTCCCTGCTCATCTCACCCCGTGCTCACCTGGTTAGGTGGTAGGTTCCAGATAGCTGAGGCTGAGAAGGTGAAGGTTATATGAGAAGACTGAGAGGGACTGAGGTGGCAGCTCACTGTGAGGCTGCAGTTTAATCCTGTGTTTCTTTTGCTCTTTTTGCTTAGGCAGATAGTTTTCCCTGGGAGATTTTTTTGTCATTGTTTGGATAATATTTTTCTAATTTTCTTTGCACCTACTTCTGCCAAGCAGACTGCTTCTATTGAAACATCTCTTTTGATAAGTTTTCAGTGCTTTTTTATGGCGGCCTGCGGGACATTATCTACTATTAGTGCTACAGATTACCTTTATAATTGGAAGGTTTATCATGAGCATGACTCTCAAATCTGTCCACTCCATGTCTTCTAAAGCTGAACTGATAATATATATTGAATGTGATTGGTTAAAATGATTTCTTAATCTTTAATACAGCTCGCCTCAGCTCATGTTGCTAGGTTTCTAAATAAGGTGATGGCATTGCTTTAATCAACAAGTCTATGTTCCTGAGCCTTTGCCTAACACGTCCCCTTCCTGTCGAACACTAATGTTCTTGTCTGATTGCTCGGAGGCTGTCAGTGGTGTGTTCTTTGATTAATTAGGGGCTTATAGTTATCATTGGTAGTTTGGGGAATAGGTTAAACCTGGCATATACTGCATATACAGATGTCTCACAGAGTTACTAGCAGCAAATGAATTCAACTGTGTCACCAGAAACCCACCCAGTACAGTAACAATCACAGAGTGCAGAGTGTACAAAGAAAACTCATTTTCTGAAATAAACTGGCTGGAAGCCTGGCTATTACACAAGCAATGCTCTGACAAAAACGTGGGTGTAGATTTAGAACAATGATTCTCCAGTTTTTCACTTTTCGTGGAAGCTCAGTTGTGTAACTTCTAGAATCTATGTCATGAGTCATTTTTCATATGTTAACACATTATCCCTAACAATGAGGCTCTATTAATATTATGAATGGATGGGTGTCAGTTGCTTTTGAACACATTTGTATTGGAACACTTGTATCATATGATAGAAGAAGGAGAAGAAGAAGAAGAGTCAGAACATAGTGTGAAAAACAAATTATTTTCTGCAGCCATCTGAAACAAAGCACAATGAGACCGTTTATTATGTCCCATGAGCGTTGAAAGTTTCTTGGAGGTTTATATTGTATAAACGCAGTCACGCGCTGCCCTTTGAGAAGATTACTAATGATTTCGATCTCATGTCCAGTGGGGAAGAGTAAACCACTATTTTAGATACATGTTGAACTTGTTTGTTATTTCAATGTGTGCGTTGCCTTGAGGTCCGTCTGGCTTTAGACCTTATGCGTCATTGCTGCCCTCTATTGAGGATGAAGCTGAAATGTCACCAGAGGCTTTTCATCACATACAAGTACCAATTGTGTCATTAATGCATTGGAAGCACCTTCTCATTCCATCCCTTCCCTTTACTTCTAGGAAACAAGCTAAGAAAACCGCGATCTGCCTCCTGTTTACCCTGCTCAGTTTAATAAATAATCTCTTGATTCCCTGTTCGAGTCTGTTTCATTTGAACAATGTGCAGACACCTTTTTGATCAGCATTCCCTCACCGAAGAAACACACATGCACAATAAGAACATTGTGGGAAGGAAACACAGAGGATCCAAACACAAGATTATTCTGAAATCTTCTTTGGCCTAGACTGAATGACTAATAAGGCAGCATAAACAGCACAAACTGCATGTGGCATCAGTGTTGGAAGGTTGTTAATCAGTAAAGACGGCTTAAACACAGGCATCCTTTCATTTTCCTCCCATAAGCACAAGACTGTTTTCAGTCCTATGTGTGAGAACGAGATCTGACAGGTTCTTCACAGTAAACGCGTCTCCAAGCCTGATTAGTTCGCTGCCAAAGTCACCTTACACATATCACTTTTTACAGGTGCAGTTCATAATATAACATTAAAGATGTAATATAACTTTAGCACATAAGCTAAGCTACAAAACGTATCTTCTCAAGGTTGGTGGTTCAAACCTGCAGGTTCTCCCAGGTTCCCGGGCCACATGTTGAATTTTCCCTGGACAAGATATTGAATGCTGAATCCATGGCGCCTATTGCAGCAATAATTTAATAATATAGACAAGGGTTAAAAAAGGATCAATGCATGAATGTGAGAGTGGTGTTGTTTCCCCGTTGTTTGTCCTGTCTGCTAAAGCTGCAGGTTTTTTATCACACTGTACAGACATGGGCCATATTGATTTTATTGCGTAACCATTCACTAGCAGGCAAACGCAGACCAAAAACTGAACCTTCTTTTTAATCATCAAAAATGATTCATTCAATACATAGTTCTGTATTTTCCCTTCTCCTGATTTACTGTGCAACATTATTTTGTGTAATGTATTTATGTACACGGTGATGTGAGCATCAAGTGGGCACTCAAATATTTCCCAAGATGTGGTTTGTATATTCCGAGCATGCCATTGTGTTTAGGAATTAGTCAGTTGGGCTCTTTGCATTAAGAGCTTAGGACGCTGAAACAGCTAATTATGCAAGTGCTTTTTTGTTGTGACAAGTTCCATTACAGCAAATTACAGCAGTCGTGGATTATAATGTCACGATGCTTCACAGAGTAATTGTCTTCTGCTCAATCATAGCTGTGCAGTGGTGGAAATGAGCCACCCACTTTGTATACCATTAATTACCATGTTTTAGGCACTGCAGACAAAATACTAAATGGGCATAGTTTTAAATATTGTGGATGTTCGTGGAATTACAGAAGCACAGAATTTCCATTGAAACTGTATGAAGTCATGTTTTATTCATACACTACATTAGTTTAACTTGGGAGTAAACAAAAAAAATCTATGCCAAATTTAAAATGCAGGTTATACGATCACCGAGTTTAAAAATGCATTAAGAGATACCCCCAAATAGTGTTTTCCAACAATGAAAGGCTGGTGATTTAAACCACTCCTGGAAGTCACAACACCAGTGTGAAGAACACAGAGCTACAGAAGAATCATTAGCAGAAATACAATGATGGCATGAGATACTAGGATCACATTAGTCCTGTGAAAATGTAGAAAGAATGAGTGCTGCGCACAGCAGGAAATCTCTGCATTAAGGTAAAAGGTGACTGTCGAGAGGGGGAAACAACAGTTTCCTCTGCTCTGAGAGATCCACAGGTTTTAATTCCTAAATGCACACAGTAAGGCTCATTTTGCTACACAGGGCCTACTGGACACGAGACACAGACTTCCTCAAAGAAGGATTAACAAGTTCAGCACTCGAACACCTTTTGACCTCAGTGTTATTTTCGACATAGCCCTGACTCACAGAATAAAACTATTGATTTAGATTGTTTCTGCTGCACACGCCAGCAGATAAGGAGAGTGAAACTTAATCCTGTGTCTAGATGACAGGCTGACATTTAGCATGCAAGCAACAGATTATTGCTTAGTTTTCCAGGTTAATCACTCCAGAAATTAAAATAACAGTTCCATTCGTTAGGAGATAAAACATTTATTTGCATTTCCAACATTTAGATGTCTGTTTAAATATGAGGCTGCCTAGCTGAGCTTTAAGGCTGGAAGCAGAGGAAACAGGTAGCTGTTATAGCAGAGTTGTTGTCGTTTTTAAACTTAGGCAGACTAAGGCTAGCTGTTTTAGCGACCAGCCTTTATGCTAGGGTTAGGGTTAGTCTCATGGCTGCGGCTTTGTATCTAACCAACATCGCCTCCAAACCTCAGTAATGATCATTGTGCTGTATCCTGTGTATGGAGTCTGGGAAAACGTGTGAACTCTTCTTGTCTTGATGCACACTGTCCCACTTTTACATATATGAACAAATAAGCTACATGTTACTTGCTGAGCAGAAATGAGAGTCAGTGATAAGTGATTTTTTTAACTTTGGACATAGAAATGTTCCGGTTTCTTGCTGCTTCCTGTTTCAATTTTAACTCTGACCTCTTAGCTCTAGCTTCATAGTGACTGAATAAAATGTGAGAATGGTAGTGAGCTACTTTCTAACTACATGTCTCTTACATTGCAGAGTTGTAAACTTCTAACCTTTAATAAATCCCCCCACTGTGTAGCGAAGTATGTTGTAAAACAACCAAAATGTCCCAAATGGCAGCAATATGTTGTTTTGTTGCCTGAAATAATTATTATAACTTAACTGCTACAACTCTATGAACTAATTATTTGTATTTTGGTTGTACATACATTTGTCTATTTACACACCACACACACACACACACACACACACACACACACTCTTGTCTTACTGTAATACTAGCATCCAGTTATATATGCAGAGCAACGGTTACATTTGTTGACATATTAATGCCTTTAATTTTTTAAATAGCATTATAGCATAAACCAGGTAGTAAATGTTCAAGTAAAAATACCACACAGGGTGGTTTTATGTTACCAAATAAAAAAAAAGACTTCTGCCCGGTGTTTCGTTTTAAACTCTGACAAATATATTGACTGGCTTACTGGTGAGCTGGTGCAACTAGTTGACCCTTTCAAAGTTCCCTTCAGTCCATCTCTATTAAATTCAAATCAAGTATGATGAAGATAGAAAAGGCTGAGCGAAAAGAAGCAAGCGTGGCATGGTTTTTTTTTTAGATCTGCCCTGAGCTTCATACACCAGACAAGATCTGACCAGCCACAAAAAGCTCCGGGTGACAGGACGCAGAGGTCAAAACCAAATCTCATAAATACTCGTTTCCCTCAGATAGATGTAGTTTTCACTAATAAAGCAATCCACATTTGATATAAGACACATTCAAGTACTTCCATTTAGTTTGAGGAGCCAATATTTAATTCAAAGAACAATGAGCGCTGCAGTTACACTGAGCTCTACGAGCGGTGCCTCGTTTCACTTGTGTGCGTGAGTGTGTACATCTGTGAAACCCAGAAGTGTTGGGCGTTTGCGTCTGGAAAGTCCAGTCCTTGGTGCGCCTGGCCTACATTTGGCTCAGGAAATGAGCGCGTCCGTTCTCAAGGCGGCGGGTGAGGATCTCACAGCCGGTCTCCGTCAGCAGCAGGGTGTGTTCAAACTGAGCTGAGCGCTTGCCGTCTCTGGTCACAGCTGTCCAGCCGTCAGGCCACGTCTCGTCTTGCCAGCCACCTGAGACATTACACACAAACGCCCACAGAGCTTTGGCTTACACACAATCAATTAAACAGTTGTGTAAAGAAACACTTCTGGCGGCTGGCAGTGACTTACGGAAAAGCTGTGAGGTATTAAATGCCTTCTTTAAGATAGTAATGAGCTGTTTCTCAGCATGACTGGGTCTGCAGCATTACACATCATTTAAGCCCCTATGAGTCAGTTGACTGCATCAAATCCTTGAGACGACCAAGTTTTGAGCTTTAAATATATATATGCCATCCTGCTTGTTGCCTTCTAATGTAGTTTTCATTTTACTTAGTATGCTTTATTGTCTCTAGTGGGATGTTTTATGTGCTTGTTGGTCAAATTTGGGCGATTATGTTAAATCAAAAGTTAGAATTATGATTGTGTTATTTATAAAAAGGTAGTTACATTTACCTTCACATATCATGGGTTCAATGGTGAACACATGGCCAGGCTTCATAACTCCAACTGCTTTATTTTCTGGTAAATGAATGAACACAGAAATGATGCTGTTGTTAGAGAACAATAGGAAATGACAAGTGAGAAAAACAGTTGTGGCTACTCACTGGCATAGTGTGGCACATTGGGAGCAGTGTGGAAAAGTCTGTGGATGCCGTGGCCACAGTAGCTCCGCACCACAGAGAAGCCGTTGGCCTGAGCGTGCTTCTGGATGATGTTACCTAGTTCTCTGTAGCGAACACCAGGCTTCACTGTAAAAACAAACAAAAAAAACTGTATATGTATATTTAACACTTGAAAAAGATGTACAATACTTAAATAACAGAAACCACTCGCTGATGGACAAATCGCAATTTCAATCTAGATAGATATATGTATGTGTGTGTGTCTATATCTATATAGATAGATATAGACACACACACACACACATCATGCATTTACTCGAAACTACCTCTTTGTATAACGTTACGGTTTTGATAGTCAAATATAGTTTAACTGTAAATGGTTTGATTGTCCCTTTGTTAACTGAAGCAAATGAAAGAACATGAAGGCTCAGTTCCTACCGGAGTCAATGGCTTGCATAAGGCATTCATATGTGGTCTGAACCAGCTTCTTGGCTCCCTCATCCACCTCTCCGACAAAAAAGGTTTCGTTGAGGTCACCATGGAAACCGTTGTGGTAGACAGTGATGTCCACTGCGTGAGAGATGATGATTTATGTCAGAGCCATTATGTTACATGACAAACTGGATTCTATTATGTACGACACAAAAAAGTGTTAGGAGCAGTACGTGTAAAACATTTAATAATGCAAAAGTAGAGGATGAATGTGGATTTTCACAAAACATCAACCCACTTGCAAGGCCAAACAAAATGCCTCCTCTTTCAAATTGCTGATGAAATTGCAAGTGCTCGTCTAGTGGGACTCTTAAGGTGAAGAACAGAGAGCCGAGAGTCTGACTGGCAAAGTCCCACTGGTAAAGGTTAATGAAACAATTTGTCTTGTCAGACCATGCAGCGAGAGATGAGTTGTTGGCAAGTGCTCCATCAGATGCTCTGAGGGGAGTGGTGGATGGAAGACATTGCCTTCCTAGGAATATTCATAAAGAGGCTAAAATTGGCCAAACTCCCGCTGATACCATTTCAGGATGCTGGTACAACCATTTGTCATGAAGGACAACTTTTTTTTCTCTCCACCCCTTTTAATAAAACATTTCTACACGCTCAAATTAAAAGATTATACAGTCCTACGTTTAGAACATGACAATAGGTAGAAAATGTGCAAAGAGAAAGGTCAATGTTAGGTTTGCTAGATGGATTTCTGACAGAAATATAGATTCAAAAATGTTCTAAAATACTGTATATGTAAAATAGAATAAACCCTGACACTATCAGAATGTGTGGAGGTGAGGCTAGGGCCCACAATCTGAAATCTAGTGCGACTATCATACCGTTGAGGATATCTCCTTCTTGTAGTGGTCTTCTGTCTGGGATGCCGTGACAGATGACTTCATTGACAGACGTGCAGCAGGATTTGGGGAAGTTGTAGTAATTGAGAGGGGAGGGGTAGCAGTTTCTTGCTATACAGGCCTGAACAATCAAAGCACGTAGGTTAGAGAGGGACAGCATGACAAGTAACGATATGTTGGCATACAGATGTTTATATCGTCTCTTTAGTGTGTTGGCGTGTTAGGTCTAAAGACAGCTGAAGCTGGAGAAAACTGAAGTAGACATTTAGAATTGTGACTTGTTGATCGTTCGTCACAGGTGGCATAACTCGAACGGGGACATGAATGTCTTTGCCAAAATTCATAACAACGACAAGTCAAGTCAGGGCTTCATCCTTTGCGGACCTCGAACATGTGTGTATGCGTTTGTGTATTTACCACATGCACAGCATGATCGATTTCCTCCGTTGTAACATCCGGTTTTACCATCACGGCTGCAATGTCCAGGACTTCTCGTGCCAGCTGCAAATTAGATACATGTCACAACCAAAAATACACTATATGGAAAGCTATAGATGCAAAGCATGACAACACCGTGACAGCATCAACCGTTCATTTTGTTACCTTGCAGACTACTCTCATGCCTTCAATGTCCTCGGGAGAAAGGATCTTGATCTGTGATGTCCCCTTCAGAAACTGCTCAGACTCAGACATCCCTGTGGGACAGAAACAAGGACAGACAACTGGCATCATTCACATGTCAATGATCAGCGAAGCCAATGTGTTCACTCAAACGGGACCTTGAAAAGCAGATGTAGCCGGTCTATCAATTTTCAGACGCAGCATCATCTCGGACCATCACAGCTAGGACTCACATCGTCCTTATCAGTTCTGTTTTCCCAGTAAAAGTGACAGCTGAATCAGTCATCTGGTTGCATGCACTTACATTGTAACTGGTGCAATTTCAGCCACTACCGAGTGCAAGAAAAGGCCATGTGGATGCTTTGAGAGGGCAATCAAGTCTGAGACAGGCCACACAACACTGTATGAAACCTTAGCATCAGGTTTTACCTTCTGTGGTGTCTGACTCCCGGCAGCTTCAACAGGTCGAACAGTACACGATTAATTCAGCTCCAAGTGATGAGAGGAGACTAATGAATCAATAGAAACCCCAGCAAGAAATCTACTCTCTACAGCAAAGCTAAGTCTGCCCTCAGAAAAGCATGGCTACAGTCTAATGCAAAGCTCAGCTCTTAAAAGTATGTTGCTTTAATTTCAACTATCATACATAGTGTTTAAAAAAAGTTAAATATTTGTAGTTCATATCATCTTATTACACGACCAACTTTTAATTTCACAATGTCTTGAACAACCTAAAAGTGTCTTGCAGTGCTGTGTAGCTACCGATAAGAAGCTTTTCCTACAGAGAACACACTGCAGCATCAGCACCTGACTCTAATGACACTCATACTGTCGACTCAGAGGATCAGCGCAGGACTATAACGCGGGCAAGACATGTAACTCTACACGTCGGTGCATTCGACTTGACAATCTATTAATGTTAGCCTGAAAGCACATTAGGTCAGTATTTTAATGTTCAATAATAACGTTGGTCAAAGTAGTGGACTCATCTAAAATGTGCTAATCTATAATTTATTAACGCAACAAGATGACTGCTGGATGAACATGAACAGTTGCCTAGCAACATGGACTTTAGACACATCTGTGTCCAAGTCAAATACAGCCCTCCTACTGACCCAAAGAGCCAACAATAACGCAGTGCAACAATCAATCACACTTACTTACGCTTTAAAACAGCTGCTGGGGAAAGGTATGAGAGAGTGGACATTATACTGTTGTGATGGCCGTATGCTTAATTTCCTTAAAGGTGCAAAAGTGTTGAAAGTGTGCATATTCTACAAGGAAATTAATGAAACCCCGGGTCTGACTTGAGCTTCATAACAAGGCTTATATTAACAAATGTTAGCCGGTAACAATTGTGCTTCAGTCCCTGAACAAGCATCACAGGAGAATGAAAGGAGACCGTAACCATGACTACCTGAGTATGGATCATTGCAGTAAGAAGACAAGGATGTAGAGGTTGCCATGGTTGCACAATGAATGACTTGCCCAAAGACATAGACGTAAATAAAGAGGCTGCAATGATGGCTGTCTGGTAATTAACACAGAAGCAGCACACTAGTCATTAAATCCACAGTGTGACAACAGCAGCTTCACTCTTACCTGCAATAAATCTATGGCAGTTTTTGTTGACAAAGCCAATGGTTTAAAGGGATCACAGTGAGAAATTATTGGGCTGTTTAACAGAGAGGAAATCGATGCCAGTTTAAGCTTCGAGAGAAATGTCACCAGGATGAAGCTGCCTACATAAAATTCAATGAATCAAATACCAAAAGAGCAACCGAGTAATTGCACAAATGTATATGTATTGTATTAGTGCTCAAAAATCAATGTTTAATAAGCACAATTAAGTAGTATCTCTGGGTGTAATGCTGATTTAAATAAGCTCTAATGAAAGCAGTATTACCATGTGCAGCTACAGATTGAAACCACATAATTTAAATGATCATTTGCAGATTACTGACTGTGGGTGATGTCACCACACTTTGTCATGTTTGTAATCTTTACTCCGTCTGCTTTTTAGAGCAAAACTATCCTTAAAAGATGTTTGCTAAAACATACACCTTCAAATGTCTTTTTCTTTATTCACTGCTGTCTACAGTGTTATAAAATACCCAGACTATTTGGTTGGTGTAGAGGTCTCTATGCTTCGACACAAGACATATCAGCTCATCTGTGTAGTCATGCAGAAAGTATGTACAACACATGCGTGGATGAGCGCATTGTCCAGATCAAATCTAAGGTATCTAACCATAACAGCAATCAGAGGCATCGTTGTTATCTTGTCACTTGTCGGTATACTTGATTAGCTTGAGTTCGAAAGAGATTTTGAGAAAAGCATTTTGTTCAATGGATAGCAGTTGTTTTCTTTATTTGTTTATTAAGTTGTTTAAAAAACCATAACATTCTTTCAATTGTATTCATTACTTATAAAAGTATTACATAAACATAATTCTGATAATTGAACAGGGTGATTCCTAAATCTAATGTGTTTTTTTTATTAAATTAAAAAGAAAAAATTAGATTATTTAGGTATAAGGTAGAGTCAAATGTAAGTTTAACAAAAATAAATAATCATTCTCTGGTAACATGTTATACTGACCAGCAGCTGATGAAGTAACTTATCTCCAGTGATCAAAGCATGCAAATAGGTGAATTGGAACTGTGTTTCATTTGATAGTAATATTTTTTCCAATACAAAGTGTTTGAGGGAAAAACACAAAAACAAACACTCGAATATAAAAGCTAAGCTATCCAAGTAAATAATCTGATTTAATGAGAGAAAAAAAGCCTGGTTACCTCTTGGATGATCAGCATAATCTGGTCTTTGGATGTCACTGGTCACAGGTCTCATGGGAGTCTACCCCGAGGGCCAAGAAGACAGACATGTCACATCATTGAATTCATGTACATCCGTTCTTATTTAGAGCAAAAGCTGAAGCAAGACAAAAGTATTTCCTCATACTGTCTTTTTCCTCTAACGTTGCCCTCCATTCTTTTTAGGAGAAAGAAGAAGTTCATAAAACCAATATGGGCCAATAGGTATCACCGTTACACCTTATACACTTAGGTTCATGTAATGTCCAAAGGTATAAACCTATCTGAAGACACTGGCATGCCCTGAATTGAACACACTGAACTGTGCCACAAAGAAGCAGCTGGTATTTAATAAACAGCATAACAACAAGAACTTACCAGAGGGTAGTGAGGGCGTAGTTTTCCTGTGTAGCGGTAGCCTGGCCATGGGTCTGTGTTGACGTCCTTCTCCACACAGTTCTTAGATTCATTCTGGTTCTTGTCCTCCTCTGACAAAAGACAGCACAAGGTGTTCAATGCAGACGGTAGCTCTGACTCAGTTCACACAATATTGTGTACTCTTCCAAAAAAACACTGCATTTTAGTATGTTTCTTCTTCTTAACTTAAATCATGCTAAATGTGAATGGGTTTCAAAACCCTGTAAAGGCAACAATGTAAAGAAATGACAGTGGCACCTACTTGCTTTTTTGTGCAGCAACTTGTGAGACGCCCAGCTTCCTTTGAAACATTCCTGCAAATGACAACAGAAAAAGAAAACCTCTAAATCAGAAAGTACAGTGAGACACATCTATACCCAACCATTACTGATGGTGTGTCATTTAATGTGTTGTGACTGTGCGTGCCGTAGACTGCAGAGAGAGACAGACAGGACAGACAGCATGGTCAGATTGCACAGACAAAACTGCAATCGCAGCAGGATCCGTAGGGGAAAATTCCAAGGCACCACAAAAGTATTCAAGCCGTCAACCAGCACATCTATTTTTAGCTGTAACGTACAATGTTTAACAATGTTCAACGCTGCACTGGATCTACTGGAAGAGGCCTGCAGAAGAAAATTAAGTACTGAAAGTTGCTACTCGGTTCAAACATGCCCTGCAAGAAGAGTGGCTCTGATTGTACTCAAAACATGCAGTCTTGTCCTTATAGCAGGTCTTCTTTAAACTGACATTTGCGAGTGAGGTTTGCAGGTAAGAAAACCCCATGGTGCGGGTTGAACATAGTGACACCAAGTGATCTGTCACACAGCATTTACTCAGCACTACTTTTCAACCAAAGGATCTCTACGAGCACTCTATTGCATAGGTAGCTATGCTTTAAATAGTACATTTACAATGCTAGCACACAAGCTTGTTACGGTGGCTCCTTCATTTTGACCAGGCACGTCACATTATTCACTTTATGTCAATGAATGACTCACTTTAGCTAACTAGCCAGCCGTTAGCCAGCTAAACGTTTTCTCCGGGCCCGCTGTAAGTTACTGTCACTGCAAGAGACGCAGCGTCAAATAAAGGCACTAACTGCATTATTCGTCCCGGGTAAGCTACACAGTGTTACACAGCAAGAAGCTAGTCGTTAAAGTTCAGATAATGTGTCATTAGCGGTGCACCAGGCACCTATGCATCCACCTAGCTTGACAGTTAGCAGCCTCGTGATAGCACATAGGGCCCGTGTGTTCCTGCAACAACCGATATGTTTATATATCGGACGACCAGAAAAAAGCAGAGGTACCTGTGAACAGAAAAAGGAGCCTTGAATACCAAGCTTGATACAAGTGGGACACTGAAGTTTGGCATCTTTGCTGCAGCCCTCTGTCTCACACTCCCTTCTAGCCTCGGTGCTCGCCATGCCTTCGTTTGCAGCGGAGGGGTGGAGTCGCCGAGGAGCAGCCAGCCAGCGGCGTCTCACAGCGCATGTGCGCAGCGGCGTCGTTACGTCGCACAGCTCGGTCCAATCAACAGAAACTTTCCTAACAGAGATTTGTAAGATGGCGACCGCTGAACCGGTGAGCACTTTCTTTGAAGAACATATCAACACATTGGGGGGGAGTTATTGCAATAATTAATGGACGAGACCATATCGGAAGTTTATATGTGCATTTTAATAATATTTTTAAAATGGAAACGTGCCGTTGTTATTATCCCACGTGTTGTTTTGACCAGTTTGAAGTTTGTCTTGTGTGCCACGACCCAGGCGTAAAAGAGGAGCGCTTGTGTGTGGAGGTCTCCCAACTTTAAGGCTGACGTTACAGTTAACCAACGGACTCACAAGACAGCCACAGAATAACCCACTCTGCGCTTCGGCTGTTTTTCCAAATACATCAAATAAGTAGTTTATCAAAAAACACATGTTACTATTAGTAAGTGTGGAATAGTACATCATAGACGAGTAGGAATTTGTGTTTGCTGCTAATATTTCGGTTGTCAAAAGTGACACCGCTGACCTCTACATTAACTGACGAACGCATTATCTACCTTTTTAGTGGCTGATGTTACCGTTAAATGACAGTGTAATAGAACAACTGGAGTAATTACCCCATGTATTGTTTGGCTAACTCAATTTAGTGTTTTCGCTGACTTTCTGCTTCGCAGTTTTGGGGTCATGTGTGTAAATTTGTTCCAGACATGGTGGATGTATGGTTGGAAAATTCGCGGCGTCTTCTGTTTTTTTTTTCTGTTTATCATCGAGCATGTGTGGGAAAGCACAGATGGATCTAAGTGCCTAACGTTAACGTCACTTACCACACCTAGCAGCAGAGATGATGCTAGCTGTAAGAAAATACCACGTTACACTGAAGCCTACCAGATGTTCCCGTCATAAATGAACACGTCTGTTAGTGCTGACTCTGTGCTCTTTCTATACATTTCGATTATTTACCCTGACCAGGTCACGTCATCATCTATTCTGATATGATTAAAAGCTCAGCTTAACTTGATGATGTTTGTTTATAATGACGTCGGAGCCAGTCATAATGACATAATTAAAAACAGCGAGGTCATCGGTGAAGAGTGGGGTAACTGTTAAATGCAGTGGTGCAGGTCCATGTAACCACATATGAGGAGTGAAAATACATTTTAGTGTACAGTCATTTACTATAAGTACATTTGGCCTTTCTCTCCTTCAGATGAGAACACGCTGTCACTGCTTAGTCAAACTGTAAGATGCTAACAGGACAATCATGTTTTAGGGTAAATGTGGATAGACACTACCTAATTAATTAGCAAGTCTGCTAATATTCAGCAGCAACAACATAACTCAGCTCATTAGCTCCTTTAGAGGAGGGTAATAAACGGTGAGTCTCCACTCTCCAATCCTCTGTCAACACGAGGCAGCTCTCTCTCTCTCTCTCTCTCTCTCTCTCTCTCTCTCTCTTTCCCTCATGAAGCATTGCATGTTGTTGACAATGAGACATAGACGAACTCTGCTTTCAAACTACACGTCTACCTTAATTTACATCACACAGGAGGGTTTTATTTATTTACAGATTTGTCAGATTATTAAATTAACTGGTCTCTGACTAAAGTTTCACTAATCATTGTAAAACATGTAGCAGTTAACATTTTTTGACTGTTCATGTTTTCAGGAAATGTATGAATTCCATAACCTGTCTGAATCCAGACTCATTCTTTTCCTAACAGCCGACAGATCGCGCGGGAAAAACAAACCAACATGTTCCAGTGGGGTTCTTCTGTGAAACGCCGTAGCTTCTGAATTAGCTTTCTCCATGAGAAACACTGCTCTGACTGGCCATAAACAAAACGCATGTTTCCGGTTGCATTTCCTTTGTGTGGTGCTGTAAGCTCAGTCTTGTGCGTGAACTTTGGGCTCATAATTTGGAGCCCTATCAGAGGGGGGTTCCAGTGCCGTGAATCGGCTGTAGCGTAGGTCTATGTTAAACATTTATGCGCCCTAAAGGAACAAGAAATACACCATTAAATGAGAGAGAACGAGATACTTTTAAACTACACTTGGATGTAGATTATACACAGTACACAGTATGATGTATAGCTCATTTATTAAAATGTTCCCGTTTTCTAAAATTATTTTGTGATTCCCATCTTCTTCTTCATGTGAGACTGGTGACAGGTCCCCAGTGGTTAAAAAAGCATTTTTCCAGTGAGGCCTGCAGTAAAATGTGTGCTTATTTGCATTAGGAATAGAGAAGACTCCTGTCACATTGCTTTATTTGTCTTTCACCTCTACATAACTCCCTTTTAGGAAACCAATCCAAGTCCGACCATTCCTGATGAAGATGGAGCTGAGGAGACTGGACAGGAGATTGTGAGCCCAGAGGCCTACATCAAACACCCTCTCCAGAACAGGTCGGGGTCTGCAGTTTACATTTTATTTGACACAGCCAGTTTTAATACGATTCCGTCTTTTTGAACATTTTGCAGACAACAATTAACAGATTAATCATAAAGGGAATTCACGGCTTAATTATTATTTGGCAGTTTTAGCTGTACCTTACCTCACTGTCATGGGAAACGAAGTTCATTTACATTACTGATCAGTTGTTTAAAACACAAGAAAACAGCACGTGACCAGCACTAATTCTCAAACCCAAAAGTTGACATTCGCATGACACGTTTTGAATCCAAAACCAGATGATATTTGGTTTATTATCACAAAAGAATGAAATATTGGTGTTATTACTTATAATTTACTGACCCAGGTTTTCCTTCTGGAAAGAGATATAGAGACTGATCTGTCCTGTTTGCTCAGATATTCTTGTTTCTCATCACCATCAATACAGTTGCTCCCAAATGAGAGTGTGGATATGAATGTGAAACTGTAAAAAACATCAAGAACTTCAAAGAAAAGACTGTTGATTAAAATAGTTTGATCTCCAGACATAGTGTAAGGAGTTCAGGGAAACTTTGTTCTTGCAGCTGAATGGTATGGAAGTGAAAGCAAGACAAAGTTGACCATTCACAAAGAACAATAAACGCCATGGTGAGTCAGAGGAAGCAGCACCATTTCCTTAATTGTCTGCGTACAACACAAGATAAAAACACGTGAAAGACACATGAACTAAGAAGAAAAGCTTGTTCTTCTTAATTAAAGAACATTCTTGTCCTTACAAGTGAATAGTGAATTTAAATCTCTAAGGGGAGACTTGAAAAATGTATAATATATGTTGCTCAGTGATAACTTGATCCTACCTTCGTGTTAAAGTGGATTTTCTCTCACAGTCCAAACAGATGCAGCTTGGTGGACTGGAGACATTTATATGTACCCACAGTAACACTGTGATAGTCTGAGATTGTCTGATAACCTGTCCTGTTTCTCTCTGAATCCATACTCCAATAGGTTCCAGCTCCCCTGGGTGGTGAATACCAATAAGCAACAAATAAATATTTTATGTGTACTTAAATTCCACACCAATATTTATGCCCAAAAAGGTCAAATACAAAGCCAACATCAACAGAAACCCAGGCAGCCAAAAGAAAAGTTGAGGCTTAAGCACTTTACTGATGCCTCACAGCTCATTTCTGGTGCAAAGTGTTATTTAGTTTTTCTCTGACTCACACAAACTTGTATACAAAGTAGAGAAGAAACAACAGAAGTCGACTGCTTTCAGGTGTAATAATTGCCTCCAACTGCACGTTTCTCTACAGGATAATAGGATACATGAATTTATCCCAGCATGCATTAGAAGCCAAAGAAACACCCAGTGGTGGTCTATCAAAGAGGCTGTACATTATACCAGATTATTAGCTTTAATTACATATACAAATGTTTTAGCAGATGAGTTGTTACCGTGTGTACAGTGCATATACACAGTGTACATTTTTGCTTAAATATAATCTAAATGTGATCTCATTTCATAAAAGTGCTAAAAATAACCCAGATCCCAGTTAAAGAGGAGACAAAAATTATGCTTATTAAATGTGGAAAATTGTCCAATCCTAAATATGTAAACGTATGTAAACCCCTCTGCGGCAGTAAAACATTTTCTAGTAACTGTTATCAGGCCTGCACATCTGCTCGGGGGAGTTTTAGCCCATTCCTCTTTAGAAAACAGCTTCAGCTCAGGGATGTTGGTTGTCTTCCTCTTATTACCCACTTCAACTTTTTCCACAGTATTTCTGTAGGATAAAGGTCAGGACATTGACTCAGTTATTTCAACACATTGCATTTCTTCTGCTTTAACCTTTGGCAGAACTTATTTTGGGTTGTTGTCTTGCTGCAGGATCCACTTCTATTTGAGCTTCAATTCACAGATGGGCACTGTGACATTTTCCTGTAGAATCTGTTTGTACTACTCAAACTCAAAGTTGAGAAGAGTGTTTATTAGACGGACTGTCACCTCAGTAGTGAGGCAGACCTTTCAGAGGTAGCAAAGCGGGTCCAACCCTGATACTGAAACCAGTGCGTTTCATCCAGGTGCTTCCATACGTGACTGCTTTGCTTTGAAATTCGGTGGCTATTGTTACTTTTGGTTTTGTTTACCTGGGGGTTTGTTATATTTATTTGATTAAGTTTTTCTCTTTTTTCAACAGATGGTCTCTGTGGTTCTTCAAGAATGACAAGAGTAAAACATGGCAGGCCAACCTGCGACTCATCTCTAAATTTGATACAGTGGAAGACTTCTGGGCGTAAGGAGCAACAAATCTATGGGTCTTTTGTTTTTTTCTGTGCTTTCATGGAGTGACTGAAGCAGTAAACTATCATGGCTGTATTTTACTTGAACAGCTGGTTTTCCTCTCTTCCTTTTAGTCTCTACAATCATATCCAGTTGTCAAGCAACCTCATGTCAGGCTGCGATTACTCTCTTTTTAAGGTAGGTTTGATTTATTCACCAGTGATTCCCTGGAAGTGTGGAGTCAAGACGCACATTAAATCGTTAGAATCAGGGTTTTGTCACTTTGGCTTGTCGGTATCCTCGCTGGAGTACTAGCACCAAAGTAGTTGTGATTCATTTTCATTTAGCTGTACTATCTTTGTCTCTCTCATTATTATATTGATAGAGCGAAATCAAAATTACCTTGTTAGTAAGGCCTTTTTTAATTAAATTTGAAAATCATACTTGCATAACAAAACATTTACATTATTGATTTTCTAAATATTGAGTCATTATATTTGTTAAAGATCTTTCTAGTGTTTATTTGAAACTATATTCGAAAAACTGTCGTTTTTTTTTCAATTTTTTTGAAAAAAAAAATTCAGATTGATTTCTGTTACTACCAGCGAAAATGTAATAAAACAACCTCAGCAACAAAACCAGACTTTTATGACATGAGATTCAAACAAAGCTCCTGGAAACAGAACAGCATCTAACTGAGCTTCAGAGTTTCAGTCAAAACAACAGCATCTTCCTGCTGGAGGGAAGAGAAAGACAGAGGATGGTAGGATTGTTCTCTGCCTAATTGTGTCTGTACCAAGTCAGCGCTGAGCAGCTTAAAAGAGCTCATTTAACCAGATGTGATGATAGAAAATGAAAAACGTAAGCGAACCTTTTCGGTAAGTTGAATGGCAGGAGGCCGTGAGCAGCCTCTAATTATACTGTGTTTGAGATAGGTGATGACAGTAAGTGTGCATTTATTAAAATTAACGGTGGGGAACAGTAACTAGTGCAGGCCATTTAGTTTTTACAGTTGATATCTGCAATGCGGAGGAGATGTGGTGGTGTAGGGGTTATTACTGTTACTCCTTATTTAGTTTTTGCTAGCAATTTAGAAGTATAGATAGATAGACAGACAGACAGACAGACAGACAGACAGACAGACAGACAGATAGATAGATAGAGATAGAAATGTTGAACTGTCAACAACAGACTAGTAGAAGATCTGCAACATCTTGCCACATATATTAAAGGACTTAAGCATCTTCAAGAAGTAAAGTCTGCTCTGTCCCTTCCTGTACACAGCTTTCGAGTTACATTTCTAGTCCAGTCTGTTGTCAAGGTGGACACCCAGGTATTTGTACCCCTCCACTTCCTCTCCCAAAATGGAAACGGTGTTAAAGCCAATTCTGTACGGTCCACAATCATCTTCTTTGTCTTGATTACATTTAAGGTCAGGTGGTTGTTCCCAGACCATTCCACAAACCAGTCCACCAGGTCTCTGTGGACCTTTCTTTTAATTCCAGGCAATGTTGAAATCCTGTTGAAAGCTCACTTTAAATGGCTGTTTGAAAGTTGTGGTCCAATGGTTTGCAATGTGTATTGACAATTTGAACTACTGCTGCAGGATGGCATTGAACCCATGTGGGAGGACGAGAGAAACAAGCGTGGCGGGCGCTGGCTCATCACACTCACCAAGCAGCAGAGGAGATTAGACCTGGACCGCTTCTGGCTGGAAACTGTAGGTTTTGACTGCGGTTGCTGCGCTTTTATCTTGCTCAGAGTTGTTCCTCATACTATTAGTGGTTAAGATTAATCACTTCTCGGATCTCTTCACCAAAGTAGTGTCTTCACTACCCACCAGCAGTTGTAATTAGTTGCTCCTCGCTATCCTCACTATCATTTTTTGTTGCACTTCTGATATGGGTGATTACTCCGTACAGTGGAAAATAAATGAGCCACAGACCTCTTTGTTTTTTTTGTTCTCATCCCTCTCATATCTAAGAAAGGGTGCCTTAATTACTTAGTGTACTGAGCCGATGAGTTCACAGCACAACTGAATAATAATTTCTTTGTTGCTAAGTCTGTGCTCATGCGCTGCTTTCAAGGTCACTGACAGTGATGCAGACATTTAGCACATACAGTGAGCAAACAGCAGTGTCTGTGCTAAAATTAAGATGTTATTTTCTCATAAATATTAGACATATGATGTGTTAGGCTGGAATCATAAAACATTGCAAATGGTTAATCCTCATATTACCTTGTTGATGGAGGGTGATGTTTGGTTCTGATCTGAATGTCTTGATTTTGGAAAATGCATTCAATTCAATTCAATTCAATTTTATTTATATAGCGCCATTTTACAACAAAAGTTATCTCAAGGCACTTTACAGTG